>NCQV01057817.1:9307-21525 GCA_002740545.1 Lophocereus schottii | reverse complement strand
CAAGCTCACTATTGCACTCATTCTTGCCCTTCCAAGCTTCTCTAAAGTGTTTGAAGTGAAATGTGATGCTTTCGGTATGGGGATAGGCGCTATCCTGTCTCAAGAGAAAAGGCCTGTAACTTTCTTTAGTGAAAAGCTCAACAATGCAAAGAGGAAGTACTCCACTTATGACAAGGAGTTTTATGCAATTGTGAGAGCTTTGGAGCATTAGAGGCACTACTTGGTGGGCGAAGAGTTCATTCTCCCCTCAGATCATGAAGCTCTTAAGTTCATACAAGGGCAACACAAGCTCAACATAAGGCATGCCAAGTGGGTGTAGTACTTACAAGCTTTCCATTGTGTGATCCACCACAAATCGGGCCAAATGAACAAGGGTGCGGATGCTTTGTCAAGGAGGTACTTTCTCCTCTCTACTTTGGAGACCAAGGTACTTAGTTTTGAATGTATCAAAGGAATGCATGCCCAAGATGAAGATTTCAAGGAGATTCCTGAAAAGTGCTCACAACATGCCTATGGTCTCTTCAACCTTGAAGATGTCTTCTTACTCAAGGGCACACAGTTATGCATTCTTAAGAGTGGCTTTCGGGAACTCCTCATTCAAGAGCTCCATGGTGGGGCATTGGCCAGGCACTGTCACATTGAGAAGACTTGTTCCACGCTCAAGGAACACTATTATTGGCCAAACATGTCCAAGGATGTGGAGCATTATGTGAGAAGGTGCTCTACTTGCCAACAAGCTAAGAGTCATGCACGGCCCCAAGGTCTTTACACTCCTCTCCCCATTCCTCAAGGCCTTTGGGAGTATGTGAGCTTGGACTTCATCACAGGTTTGCCAAGGACCCAAAGGCACAAGGATTCAATCATGGTAATGGTGGGCCGATTCTCTAAAATGGCACACTTTACAGCATGCCATACCACCAATGATGCTTCCTTCATTACAAACCTCTACTTTGAGGAGATAGTTTGTCTCCATGGAATTCCAAGAAGCATGGTATCGGATAGGGACACCAAGTTCCTAAGTCACTTTTGGCTTACCTTGTAGAGAAAGTTTGGCACTCACCTCAAGTTGAGCACTACATGTCACCCTCAAACTGGTGGTCAAACTAAAGTGACCAATAGGACTTAAGGCACTTTGCTTAGAGTTCTAGTGAAGAAGGGCATCAATGGGTTGGATGAGTTGCTTCCTCATGAAGAATGTACCTTCAACCGAGCTCCTAGCAAAGCTACCTCCCTTTCCCCTTTCCAAATGGTGTATGGATATAACCCTCAGACTCCATTAGACCTTGTTCCAATCCCTGGTCCCACCAAATTCAGTTAGGAGGCCAAGAAGAGAGCAAAAGAAATTCAAGAGTTGCACACCAAGGTGAGGGAATGGATTGAGTAATCAAATGAGCAAGCAAAGCAATGAGCTAAAAAGTATAGGAAAGATGCACAATTTCAACCAGGAGGCTTGGTTTGGATCCATTTGAGGAAAGAGAGATTCCCTAGCAAGCACAAATCCAAGCTTATGCCATGGTCGGATCGTCCATTTGAGGTCACTGAGAAGATTGGTCGTAATGCTTACAAGATCAACCTCCCGGGAGATTATGGAGTCTTGGCCACCTTCAATGTGGCTGACCTTAGTCCCTACTATGATGAAGATGAACAATTTTTGAGTTTGAGGTCAAACTCCAACCAGTCCGAAGAGTATGGTGGGGAACATCACCTGGAACTATTTAAAGATCAACCAACAAGCCTCAGGAACTCCACAAGCACCAAGGAGGTCAAAGAAGTCGCCAACCAACCGGTGCACATTCTATCCAGTTCGGCCGGAATTTGGCCTGGTTTTACAAGCTTGGTTACTCAAGCTTAATTTGGACTTAAGAGTCTTCAAATCCACTTTTTCGACCCGTTAATATGTCATATTTAAGGACATATAAGGAGTTCTATGTTAGGTCATTAGGTAATAAGTCAAGTGAAGCCATTTTCCAGATGCTGCAGAAACTATCCTAGCCTGTATATACTGCACCGTTTGGTCTATATCTCCCAAATAGTATCTCCAAAGTTCTTCCAACTTGATCCATGTAAACGATGACTTTCTAAGCTTTCTAGCAAGGGTTGTTTCACCCAATTTGAGTAAGAGAGCTAGGGGATATAGTTGTTTGAAGTTGGAAGTTGTAATCTGAAAAGCTGCTGACAAAAAGCATGCAAAACTTTTCAACTTTTGTTGCTTTTTGGTTTCCTCTTGCTTTATGGACGGTCCTAAGGCCCTTTTCCTCTTTCTTAAAGCTTGCTAAAGGCTCTCATTATATAAGGGAGGCCTTAGGTTGTAAAGAGGACACACTTGAATGAATGCAAAAGCTTGAGTTGTGAAAACTCTCTCTATTCTCTCTCAAAAAAATCCTAGTCTTATACCTTGAGTGTGGCAACCTCAAGTGGGTCTCTAGGTCTTCTTCATTCAACTAAAAATGCGATTAAGTTCTTCGTTGAATAAAAAAGATTGCCCAAGTGTGCAAACCAAGGTGGGTATTCAAATCACCCTTGCTAATTCACTTGCATTCTATCCTTGTTCTAGTTCTCGTTGCTTCCATCTCTCTCTTTGGTACCCATATGTATTCTTGATTCCCTTTGGCAAACCCTTGCCTTAGTGAAGCTAGCATACATCATCTATGGAGCATCATTTTATCTATATAGTGGGTGCTTTTGGGCAAAATTGAGTTTAAGGTGGCTTTGATATGTTGTTTTGTTGAGGGATTCATGATATCGAGCATTTGTTTTTGTTCCCTCTTGTTTGGATTGTATATATATATATATGTTCGATTGTGAGTTGGCAATTGGTGGCCCTATGCCTTTCAATAATTGCAATTTTTGTTTCATTTTTAAAAAAAAGGAAGGAAAGAAAAAGGCAAAAAGAAAAAAGTTATGTTGAAAAAACAAAAAAAAGTTATATTGTAGAAAAAAGCAAAAAAAAAAAGCAAAAGAAAAATGCCAAAAAAAAAAGAAAATTGATTAAGTGGTTGGCATTAGATGTGTAAATAGCTTGAATTCTTTTCCTCGTTAAAGCATTTCCTATTTCATTCTTAGGATATGTTCATTATGTTATTGGGGTTTGGAGAGTTGATAAATTTCATAGTTGCTTAGTGCTTTGTTGAATGCTCCCTAGTCACTCGGCTACTTAGCTCCACATTATCCAAATGCATTTGTCCGATCCTTCCCCTTAACCCTTCTAGCCCAAGTGACAACCCAGGTAAAGTCCTCTTGATTATCATATGCACATTACATTTTAGTGGTGGCGAATTTGAGAGTCTTGTCAAGCATACAGTAGATTGTATCTTTGGAATGAGTCTTAAGTGAACCTATGCTATATTTTAAACACATGAGTAGGAGTGTTCCACATTTTCCAAAAGTGAGGCTCTGCTGGTCCATTTGACTCTAATCAATTCCATATACTGGCATGATATACTTTGTGGTTCCTTGGGGATGACAATGTTTGATATTGAGCTTGTGGTCTCGTACTTTTTCGAAAACCTTCTCTTCCTTCTAATTTTGAAATGTATTGAGTGCTATTTGGGGTTGCCCTTGATTGGTATTCCTGCTTGTGATATGCTATGGCTTACCTACTTTAAGGAGGTTGTTCCATTTTGAGTTTTAAATGCATCTCCAGTTGTCGGTTTTACATAGTGTTTGCTTGAGGACAAGCAACGGTTTAAACATGCGGGAGTTTGATATGTGCTTAAAGCATATATCGTTTTGGGGTTATTTTGCTATATTTTTAAGGAAAATTGTGTACTTCATACTATAACTTATTTTCTCATTTTACGCTTGAGTACGGTTCTTTTCTGTGTTGTAGAATGCTAGAGCTTTTGCTTTTGCTTTGACCCGTATATGAGTGTATTTTGAGTCCCCTCATATCCCCTTCAGTTGCTATACCCGTGGAAAGACAGAAGAATAGAAGAATGACGAGCAAGGTAGCACCATCGTCAACCCATGGCAGATGCCACGGCCCTTGGTGTCTTTATTTCCTGCGAGACTGTTTGTTTTCTCATGACTTTTCGACTGCTAAGCAGTTTTTAATGTCATTTATATGCGTGGTTGTTCGACTTCCAGTAGCTTTGCTATAAAAAGGGGTGCTTCTCATCCTAATTTCAACATCTACCATCCCTTCCCATTCCTTTTCCCCTCTCTCCAAGTAGATTAGGATTAGAGAGAGTTGAGCACAAGTAGAAGAACAAGATTCATGAGGAAGCGGGATTGGGTTCTGTAGTCGAAAGATTCAAGCACACATTTTGGCCGAGCAAATTCTTCTCTCTTCTCTTCCCTTTTCTCTTTAGATTTATCATTTTAGAGTTGTTCGATATTTAATTTAATCACGTTTGAATAGTTTTCTTTAGTCTAGGGATCTAGTAGTTTATGTAAGCGTTGTTAGATCATGTTTTAATTTGTAGGATTGTGTTTACTTCATGATTGGTTTGATTTTATTCTATCAAGTGATTATCATGTTTTCAGCATATTTTTTTCCAAAATTTACTTGCACACTTGGAACAATCGAGTGAAAAACTGGAACGTGACATTTGATTGTTGGACTGCTTGATAAGACTCAACATAACTTCATGCCTAAAGAGAAATTCGCATGCTAGGAGGACTAGCGAATAATCGAAGACATTTAACTTGAATTAAGGAAAATTAGTTCGAGAGGATGACTTTTGCTTAGTTTAGATAAATTTGGTTGATTTTGAAAGACTAGATCAAATTTCTTGATATATTGCAATTCCTTGAAATTAACCGATTAGAGAAAAGCACATGTTTTTTATTTTGGTCCAATCACCTTTCATAACTATATGAATTCCTAGGTATTTTTCCTTAATTTCTTTAGAATTAGTGTATTAGAAATTCTTGATTCGAAACTTTTTGAATTTGGATTCGCTTAGTATATCTTGAGGGGATATAGCCCAATAGATTAACCTAGTCTCTGTAGGATCGACCCTGATTGCTATAATGCCACCGTGCGCTTGCAGGCATATCACATGTGCATTTAGGCAATATGATTAAGGCATTCTTTGACTTGTTAACCCAAAAGACTAGATAGCCACCCCTGCTACGTATTATATCCCTTGCTAGCTCCTTTGAGCTTATATCTATTTTTATTGATTTGAACCTCTTACCATAGCCCTTAGCCAAGCAATTTTCTAAGCCTTAAGCCCGGATTAGAGGAGCGTTTCATACTTGTGCATTGAGTTTAATTGAGATCTAGTGCGGTGTTTTAAGATCTTTTTGGTGGATTTGGTTATTTGGTTAAGGGATTTGTGCTCTTATTTTATCCCTTGTCTTATTATCCAAAGATTAGAGAAGAGTTTAAATTCTTCATTGATATAAGATTTCCCTTGGAAAAACTCTTATTTAAAAAAAAGAAAACAAAAAGTAAAAAGAAAGGAAAAAAAACAAAAAAGAGAAGAAATAATAAAAAGAGTGCTAGTCTTGTTTAGATTGCAAACAGTATTTATGACTTTCAACTCTTTAACTCTTGAATTCGGGATGTATTTTGTCAATGGATTGTATTGATCTAAGGAGAATGTTGTATGACACATTGGAAATGTTTAGCTCTTAGTCTATGATTTATAGATCCACATTTCTAAAACATTTGTTCCCCTTTTACCTTTGCCCAAGGCCTCATTACAACCCATATAAGGTCCTCATGATTGTCTAATGTGTATTGCATATCAGTGACGGCAAATTAAAGAGTCTTGTCAAGCTTATGATAGATTTGAGTCTATAAAATGAGAATTGAGGGAACTTTCATATATTTTCGAACACAAAGTGTGATGAATGCCACATGACTATAGTGAGGTTCTACTGGCAACGCTAACTCCATTTGTTTCATATGTTAAAATGATTGTATTTGATGATTTGGCGGGAATTGATTCAAATTTAACACTATAGTATATCAAGTGGTTTTCAAAAACTTCATTACCTAGTACGATTGTTCAATGATTTTTACACCTTTTGGGATAACTGTAGATCGGCTTTGCTAATGATACACTACCAATGTCCATCCCGAGCAGGTTTTGAATAATTTTTAGCCTTATCATTGCTTAGAGACAAGCAACTATTCAAGCATAGGGGAGTTTGATAAGGGGTTTGATAAGCGCTTAAAGTGCATATCATTTTAGGGTCATTTCGCTGCATTTTTAGGAGAATTGTGTGCTTTATGCTATAATTTATACTCGTATTCTTGTTTTATGCTTGGGTATAGTTCTTTGATAACATTTACAAGATTTTAAACCATTTAACCAGGCATTTGACCCTCATTTGAGTGTATGTTGACCCCCACAGTTGCCCCTGAGATGCTATGCTCATGGAGTACCAGAAGAGCATAAAAGTTCAATGCTAGCCAAGAGCACGGTCCAATCGTGGTGGCTACCGCAGACCGTGGTGCCTGGGTAACTGTGGCCTCTTCTTCTCTCTTCGGCTGTGTGATTAAGAATGCTTGAGTTCTTGTTTAGAAGAGCGTGTTCCAAAGTAGAAAAGGACTACTTATTGAGCAAATGTAATCCTACTTTCACATCTCTTTTAGTTTGGATTAGTTTTAGTGTAGTTTTCGTTGATATTGAAGGGAGAAGCTTGCTCTTGGAAGCTTAAAGATTGTTGAACAATTCAAAGGCTGCCATTGTTGTAAAGTTTTCCTTCCTTCTATTGAATTTGCTTTTAAACTCTTCTTTTAGTTCAATTTAGAAACATGAGTGAGTAGTTTTATCTAATCTAAGGATTTGTTAGTGATAGAATTGTTGTTAAATCCTTTATCCTTGAATTCTTGCGCTTATTTCATGTTTGGAATGGCTCATATCTATCTTGAAATTAGAATGTTGTGAGTGAAATTTGGCCAATTTTAATTGCTTATATTAGGTAGTAGGCTGAAGTAATGAAAGGTGAAACTCTCTACTAGATCGTCTTGATAGAATTTAATTTAGCAAAACTCAAGTGAGAATTGCTTGTTAAGAGGAGACTTAGCCTTCATAGATCTCTAACCTAGACTAAATAAAATACACTTAAGAGAGTATTAGTTGAATTTGTTTAAACAATTTGGTATGTTTCGAAAGAAAGGATTAAATTCAATTTGGTTGTAATTCCTTGAATTGTTCCTTCTATATATGAAAAGTGCATGCTTCAATCTATGATTCGATCCTTTACTTGGTGCATCAAATTCCTAGATGATTTTCTGTTATTGAAATTGCAAAGAGTTGATTAGTTTATTTAAAACAACCATTGGAAAGGATTGATCGATTAGCAAATTACAGTAGGCTATGGACTCGATAGATTACTTTGGTCCCTGAGAACAATCTTTTAATCTATACTATGATACTTGTACTCTTGTGGACATGCCATCAATGTTGACTAGGGACCCTTCAGAAGGGTCAATTAAGCTTAGGAAGATGGTTGGTAATTAGTACCTCTAAATAAGGAGCTCAGGTTTGGAAGGGCCAATGAGTTGCAATTTGGTGAAATTATATATGTACCAATAGCTCCAGATGTATAGTGTCTATTACACAATTGAGCATCTTCAGATTCCAAGTATCGAGGAAGATGTAGGGTACAAACTAAGCAAGGGTAAGGTGTACACAAGTGTTTTGTTAAGGAATTAATTAGCCTAGTAAATGGATGAATTAAGGCTAATATTCCTTAGATAGCTTGGCGAAACATCTAAAGGCACCCACAGAAAAATCTCCTTATGACGCATCCATTTGAGGTAGTGGATGACCCATTTAATCAAGCACTATTACAGCTAATTTTAGCACTACATATTTCTCTCATGGTCCCTTTTTTCTTATTTCCATAGGTTGAATTTCATTGATTTATTCTCTTAAATCCTATTGGTGAGTACATGGCTTAGAAAAGGGGTTACTCTACTATTTAATTAGTTTGATCCTTTGTAATTTCTCAGACTTAGATTAATGATATGAGAGCTTAAGGCTCAATTTATTCACAAAATCTCAAATTTTTTTTCTCTCTAAGAAAGGTGGTAAAGTTGAGTTCATTCCTTTAATTTAATCCTCAGTGCCTTAGCTTTAGAGGAATAATGCGGTGGGTTGATTTAGCTCTTGTTTACTCGTTCTCAAATATGATTCAATCACTAGAAGATTTTGAGTTTTTCCATCTCTAGTGTTAATTTAGGGGAGATTGAACTTCATGAACATTTTGGACTCATCATCAAGGATTTGTGCCTTTATTTAGTCAAATAGGTTTCATCATGGTTCACCTAACCAGACCCAAGCATGGCCAATGATGGTAAATCTAATCAAGCTAGGGAAATGATTGAGCTCTAAGAGCAAGTAAGAAGGCTCATGAAGGGTTTAGAGCAAGTGATGGATTTATGTCCATCAAGTGATCAACGCATCGTGTTGACCAAGATATGAGTCCTATTGATACTGCTTATTTTTTCTCCCATCAGGACCATGATGATGGGAATATGAGAGAACGAAAGAAGCCAGTAGATAACCTTAGGCATCTCAAAGTGAGGGCAGCCGATTTCGATGGCAACCTTACCTCGGAGAACTACTTAAGAGTTCAATCTATGCAGAGGATCTCTAACTTAAGAAATATAATCATGAAAAATCCTTTAAAATTTCTACCCTCATAATAAAGGGGGTATGCCTCCCTATGGTTTGAAAAATTGAATAGGAATAGAGCAAAGGAAGCTAGGTCTACAATTGAGACATGGTAGAAGCTTAAAAAGCATTATGGACCTCCTATAAGGAAGAGCTATATCTCAAGATCACTTCTCTTGGCTAAGAGAATCTCAAGATACAAGAGTATATTAGGGAGTTTAAGCAACTCTAAATAGGGGTTGGATTGAATAAAGAGCTAGAGCTTGTAATTGCTAGATTCATCAAGGGTTTATTTCGTAACACCATTAACAATGCAGACATACAACCTCACCTTTAATTTGATTATGCTTGCGCTATAGCTATTAAAGTTTAGAGGCAACTAAAGACTAGAAAGCCTTTCCAAAACCTCTTTGCAAATTGATCTCACATCACTACTTCCCACACTAAAACCAAGACTACCTTAACTCACCCTAAGGCCCTAAATAAGGGCGACGGAATTACTGGAGCATGATGAGTTTTAATGAAAAAAGGTGCCTCAAATGTCACGACTATGGATATTTCTAAACTAATTGCCCCCAATAGAAAGACTTTTACTGTTAAAGAGGTGGAAAAATCCAAGCCCTTTAGTGAGAAACTAGTTGTGAAGGGATTGAGATCGAGGGTAGTACTTTGTTCACTCCAGATGTTAAAGAATTATTGGTAATTCGAAGGACTTTTTATGTCAAAGAAGTCCCTCTTGAACCAAGCTACAAGAAGTAATTTTTTCGTAGTAGGTGTGCAAGTAGGGGCATTATGTGTGCATTATATTGAAGTGTCTTTGAGTGAGTAGGGTGGAAGATTTGTCATCCTCTAGGACGGTGTTGAAATCAAGTCATTAGTTATTTTGACATTAACTCTAACCTAGAGAAAGTAATAAATGTCGCTAACCATGATTAATTAAACTACTTACTAATCCTAATCTAAATATGATTAATTAAACCAAACTAAAACAAAGCATAATTAACAAAATCAACACAAAACATCGTATTTCGTAATAGCAAAGTACCTAATTAACTAAGAAAGGATTAAGCTTTTATTCGTTTTCAGCTTTTTGGAAGAGCTTTAGTAGGTTGGAGTAGATAGGATAGGTTGAAGTAGTTTAGAGTAGGTTTAACTAGCAGTTAATAGGTAGGAGCAGGTAGGAGTAGATAAAAGCAGGTTAGAGTAGGGAGGAGCAGGTTGGAGCATTTTGGAGCGTTTTTATTATGATTATTCTAATGTTATGATTGTTGATAATAATTTATATTGAATACAACACATTTTTGTAACAATTACTATACAATAGATTTATAAAAATAATGTAACGGAAAAGTTAAATGTCATCATAATACATTATCAAACGTTAGTCTATAATAACCATATGCCTTTCTTTATAGCTAAAATTAGTGTATGTTGTAATTATTATCGCTCAATAATCATATTAGATATTGCATCTCTAAATTCATTAATTCCTTGCTTGTTTCACACGTCATACAACCTAATGTTGGGGATGGTTGTAATGCTTACTGGCCTCGGTAAAATTGGTATCCCTTTTTCATGTATTCGAATGAAGTTGTTCAATGCGCAACATGATATAATTATATTAATCTATCATTCTCTACTCACTTGAGACATTCTATCCTTTAAAATCTTTCAAGTGTTCTTTAATACTCCAAACATTCTCTCGATGAGGTTGGAGTAGTTAAGAGCGAGTTAGAGCAGGTGGAGTAGGTTAGAGTAGGTTGGAGCATGTTTGAGCAGGTTGGAACAGGTTTGAGCAGGTTGGAACAGGTTTGACTAGCAATTGGTAGATTTGAGCATATTAGAGCAACTTCAAGTAGGTTAGAGTAGGGAGCAAGTGCAAAATGCTAAAAACGAACAGGCCCTAAATTTAGTCACTAAAAGAAAAGAGAGAAAAGAGAGTACGTCAAAAACTTGAAAATCCAACAAAGGAGGTTGGCCTCCATTGTTAGAGCAAGTAGATGATAATTGGAGGTGGATTCTCCACTTATTCTCATTAATCTAATTCAATTGCTCCTAATCTAATATATTGAGATCCAAAAACTTAAACTTCAAAAATAGATTTTCAAACCCCAAGATGGAGAGAGAAAAAGAACTTTAAATTGGTATTCTTGAAGAAAGAGAATGAGATATTTAAGAGTAGATAAGAGAACAGAAGGATAATCAGGAAAGCGAGGCACTAATTTCAATCCATCAGCAAACAAAAGCATGTAAATTTGTGCATTAAATTAGTAAATCAAACTCAATAATATAAGAACTTGAATGAAAATGAAGTTTAAAGAGAGAGAAAGAAAGCTGATTGCACCAAAATTTCATTACTGTTGAAATGGGGATATAAATTGAAACTAAATCTACACTAAGTTCTCCTAAACCCTAGGCTAAACTTTATTCTTAAAACCTAAAAATTAGATGATCACACAAATGGGGTAAGGGGACTTTAATGATCGTGCCAAGTGACATGGGCAAACCATGCCAAGTTTTTTGAATTCTGCACAGAAATAGAGTAGAAATAGGATTTGGCACATACGCCTCAGGCTGCCTGGCACTTGCAGCCCATGCCAAATTGCTACACTGTTCTCCTTCCTTGTTTCTCCAATGATGTTTGTGCTTGTTAACCCGACCATGCTTCATAGTATCCCGAGTTGTCCTCTAATATTTTTTTGGTTAATGTACCTAACTTTAGGCATGTTTTACACTAATTATCTAACATTTGAGCAATTCTCTTTATTACGTACAAAACCAATAAAACACTAATAAACAACCTACCAATTATTTGAGCTAAATCTAGTTAGAATGAGGTGTAAAATTCATACGTGCCACGCCGTAACAAATACCTCCACAACTAGATTTAGCTCATACTCAAGCAAAACAAACTAAACTAACTAAAAGGAAATGGAAAATAAGAAAGAGAAAATCCTAACTCCCTTTTGTATGAATCACGATTGCATTTAGCATCTGCAACAAGCTCTTTTAAATGCCTCAGTGTCCCAAGTTGATGAATAATGTCTCATGAGGGTTTTCAAGTGAAATACCTATAAAAGCTTTTCCACAATGAAGGAAAATCTTTTTGGTTTTTCAAAACATGAACATATATATAAATAGTGGCAAATTATGCACAAAATCTAGGTAATTCCATCAACCTAGCAACCAAGTCACCAAATATACAAATAGAATGTGCAATCAGAAGATAATCTAGTCACAAGATGAATTCTGACTTCCATTTTCACCACGAACACATAATATGCAATGATATGTACACCTTGTTATATGTGCAAATATGTATCAATCCTTATGATTGAAGTTGCTCGCATTGACACGCACCCCATTTCTTTGCCTAATTGACTTCCTTGCTCCTTTTCTCCTTTTTTTTCCTTTATCATGATTAAGAAAGTACACAACCTCAACTCACTTAACTTATAAAACTTATAAATATTCGGGTCTTCCCAAAAGAGACAATTATAGAATGTGCAAAGCACTTATTTCATGCCCAAATAGATGTGTAATTAAGTAAAATAACACATATTCAAACCAATTAAAAATATCAAATATAGATAGTGGCTTTAAAACACTGGTACCCAAATTTTTATTCACATTTTCAAG
>NCQV01057815.1:5679-17945 GCA_002740545.1 Lophocereus schottii | reverse complement strand
TAATGTTGCATATGAAGTTGTAAAAACCTACATCCTAAATTGCAAAATTTTCTCTCTCTATTAGTTTTTTCATGCACTCATCATGTCTTTTGCATTTTCCCCTCATGTTTGCCGCAGCATTGTAGCTTTGAAATCTCAAGGTTAGCCCATGTATTTTTTTTGGGGGGTGGGATTCTTTAGTTTCATATTTGAGATATCTGCTACTTACAAACTTGAATTGAATGAAAAATGCTTACTGTGTGATGAAAACTGCATTGTATGATGGCAATTACCCTTGCCTGATGCAAAATTTATAACTATAAATATCTTGTTGGCAAACACATGGCGACAAAATTTAGAAGTTATAGCAAGTTCGATTGTGCTCTTTAATTGTTCACTCGGAGTTTTGGATGTCTATTTTCATGAGTTCAGAGTAATTGAGTCTTATTTTATGCATCTGATTCTTAATCATTCCTACCTTGTCGTCAATCGCCTCATTGCTTGTTCAATCTAATATAGCTGCATCTCCAATGAACCATCCCTATTTGCAGCCAGTGTTCCTGCTCTTTTGTTTCCACTATAGACTCAGCACAGTTGTGACTTCCCTTTTTGTAACAAGTATCAAGTTTGTCCTTGTCAAACTTGCATGCAAGATGCTCTGTAGGAGCTTGCTTGATCTGAAGTTGAAGCCTTTGGATGAACAGGGTTTTCCCTTTCTGAGGCAAGAAGCAGCAATGCTATTTCGTGTTTCACAGATACAAGCAATTGGTTGGTTAGATGAACACTGCTCTTTTGCAGATTCAAACCTTTGGATCAGACATGTATAACGGTTGCCTTAATATGTTTTGAGTGCTTCCCCTGCTAGTATTTAGCTAATGACTTGAAGTGTTA
Organism: Lophocereus schottii; assembly: GCA_002740545.1. Classification (NCBI taxonomy): domain Eukaryota; kingdom Viridiplantae; phylum Streptophyta; class Magnoliopsida; order Caryophyllales; family Cactaceae; genus Lophocereus; species Lophocereus schottii. The sequence goes on along the minus strand of NCQV01057815.1, from coordinate 17,075 downwards.
CCTTAATATGAAATTAAATGTGCCATATACCAATCCCTATTAAAATACGGTTAGATTTACTAGTACATTTGACAGAAGCAAAATTTATTGTGGATTTTTTGTATTCCCAGGAGGGCCAAGATGGCACAGGAGATTGCAAAGCTGAAGGAAGAAGGAAACATGTTAAAACAGAATAATCTGAGGCAAGAAGCATCATTTTGTCCTTTGTGAAATTTCAAGTCTGTATTGTTAAAATTTTCTTGGTTATGCTGGATGCTTGAAACCTTTACACGTGGTTTACTGCAGTACCTCTCCTGGAACTATGTCTCCTGGCGCAAGAAACTCAAGGATCTTTGCACTTGAAAATATGCTTGCCACTTCTTCAAGCACATTAGTCTCGATGGCATCACAACTATCTGAAGCAGAAGAACGGGAGCGTGTTTTCAGTGGTAGAGGACGTTGGAACCAAGTCCGCTCCCTTGCTGAAGCGAAAAATTTGATGAACTATCTGTTCAACATCGCTTCAACATCAAGGTAGTGATTCTATTCCAAACAAGTCAGTTTTGGTATTTTTGGTGTAGCTTCATTATACTGAGAGCATGTGGTGTATGGTAATTCTTGGCACAAATGGTCCTGGTGATGACTTATTGAGTACTGATTTGAGAAGGTAGTGCAAGAGATGCATTCACGCTATCACTTTCAGAGTTAGCTGCAGATGAGAAAAGAAAGTCATGTGCTATCTTTGTCAATTAACGAAAATCATGCTGTTACACTCAAAAGCTAATGGTTATATTTCTTTCCTTTAAAGGTGCATGGTACGAGATAGAGAAATAGATTGTAGAGAGAAGGATGCAGAGATAAAAGACTTGAAAGAGAAGGTAGTCAAGCTCAGTAGTTTGGCTAGACAATTGGAAAAAGAGAACGCGGAACTCATGCATCAAATACAGCAGGTTAGTGTTTTACAGCAACAAATCTGTGTGACACACTGAAAATTTTAGGAGCACAAATGGTAGTTATAGCGACAGAAGTGACAATTATAATTAAAAGAAAGACATGATTCACAGGGCATTGCCACTGTATTTCCTACCGGGAAACAGAAGACTACTTTTGCCTAAAATGCAGTATAACAACTTAATTAATTTATTTGATTTATTATCCTATTCCATTTCCTTGCTAAAACTCTCACTTTTGCCCATGCCCGACATCCAGACTTGATAACCAAAACATTTTAAAAGATCATAAACATTTCTATTCACCTGTTTCTTTTAAGCACTTAATTGATAATTTCATGCATTAAAACTTTTAAGATTGATAATCCTCTTAATTTTGGATCCTCAATTTATCTAAAAATCATTCAAAGTTAAGTAGTTTGTCATTATCACACAAGTAAGACATATTGATAAATTAGAATCATATTTGAAGACGAGCCTTTATCTAGTGCTCAAAAAGTCGGGTTATTACAGTGTGATATGTGCACAACTTCTTCCTGAAGCCAGGAAATGTTAGCGTGAAGTATGAGCAATTAGCGTGATTTGGTCACTTCTTGTTGATTTAGGCACGGAATTATACAGTTAATAATTCGTGGTTCACAAACGAAAATGGGCAAGGGCGGATGTATGACTTGCGCCAGGTAAAGTTACTTCTCCGAAAGTTGCTTATGCTTGACCTGCCCTCTTCAGTCCCAAGCTTACAGTAAGAAGAAGGGGGCAAAGTATGGAACAGACGGTAATAATTTAATGTTCTCCCTTGTACTTCATGTTATTGCTTTAGGGCCTGAGAAGCCCTGGATTCTCCAAATATGGCAGCAATAGCTTGGAGCTTTTGGAAGATATGGACACATCTGAATCTGATCATGAGGACTCTGGTGATGACTCCGGTGATGATGAATGGGTACATCCCATGTTTATAGTAGACAAGAGGAATCGGAAAGGAGGGCTGTCAGGGTCTGAATCTCACTCAGACAGCAAGGATGGTGAAGGTCTGAACAGACAAGATTCTGTTGATACTGTTGATTCAGGCCAAGAGCAATCAAAACATGCTGCATGCTGTTCTTGCAGTAAACAGTCATCTTGTACAACTGCAAAATGTGAATGCCATGCTTACTTGGTTATCTGTTCAGAATCATGTGGCTGCTCTTCCGAGAAATGTAGTAATAGAGAAGCACAACAGATTGAAGAGGCTGACGATATGGTGCAGCAAGGTGCAGCTTTACTTCACAGTGCTCTAGCTGAAATGCCTGCTGAGAAACAAGAAGAAATTGGCACGCGTAGGATGCCATTGGCTGACATTGGAAATACAGATGTATGTTTCTTTCTTTCCTTTGCGAATACCCTCCAGTCCTATGTCTATTTGGCTTTCTTCTTGCTGTGATTATTGGTACAAAAGCATGATATCTACTAAGTGAACTTCACTTAATGGTCCCAGAACTTCAAAATTGCTTCTATTCAAGTTGGCATAAATCACTTTTGGGGCAAGCTTCCCTTGTCCAATGACTAGTTTATTGAGTTCAAAACGTCAAATGATAAAACGAGAAAGCTAAAATGTCTGACTTAGAAAATTTCAGCAGAACTCCATGGCTACAGTCATGGGTTGGACAAACTCACTTTTCCATTCCTGACGCACTCCCCATGTATTTCTTTGGGTAGGTTGTCACAGCAGCATTAACAAACTTCATTTTTCACCCTTCTATCAAAACTTATTTCAGGCAAAATCAAATGCTCCAAGGCCCAGTGAACGGAAGAAGTGGAGGAAGTCTACAATCCAGCTTGTTCCTGCAGCATTGCATCTCCCGCAATCTGAGAATGTAGAGCCGCCAAAACAACCAGAGAGCTGTGCAGCGGTTCCAAACATTTCTTTAAGGTTACCAAGGGCTATGAGGTCTGCCTCCTCAAGCAACAACCTTCTGAGGGACAGGAACTCTGAACAGGAGGAAGCACCTTCTGTAAATAAGGAGCCGCCTGGTGACCTTGCTCGGAGAAGTCCTGCTCGAAAACCAAACAAGTCAGAGGAAAAAGAGAATTATGGGTTGTAAGTTTGTCGGCCTCTTAATCTTCTTCTACCTGTAAGTTGTAGAGTTCGGGGTTTTGTTAGACAATCCAGTTCTGATGCTGACAAAAAGCTAGAGAGAATCGATTGATTCTTGGAAGAGTATATCCTTGGAGCTCCTTTGTTGGACTTGGGTGGAAGTGTGGAACAGGTTTACCCTTTCGATTAGGTTCAAAGAATTCAACACGGGTGGCTCTTGTAATTGCTTCTCCTTTTCCAGGACAAAGCTGAGTGTGTGGTGTTAGCTACAGCCTACAGCTACACTGTTCTTCCCAGGCGGCAGCTGAGGTATTGCATTTCATGTTATATGTAAGAGAGTTTCCAAGAGAGTTTCCAAGGCAAAATCAAAGATGTGTTAGATTGTTTACATTTTTGTTGAAAGCCTTAATTGGTCTTCCAAAATAGAATATTTTTGGATGGAGACAAATCAAATTTCAATTCTAAGGTAACAAGGTACAAAATATATGGAAAAGCTCGTGGTTGTTGTATAGCAGCATAACGTCTTGTTTAATTTACTTTTTAGGTACTCTAAAACTAAGCGACACTAATTTTTAGAAGCCTTCTTTTTTCGAGTTAATTTTAAGGTACTCCAACTATTGTAATATTATATAAAAGATGGCGAAAACGATGGTAGGAGTTAGAAAATGATGAACATTTTACCCCCAAAGTTAAGTCGAAAATAGGAAATTTCATTTTTTAGGACGATCATTATTTTTTTAATGTATGAGAAGGAAGTGCAAATCGATTTACAATAATTAACTTTTTTTAAAATGGTAACGGGACCATCTATTAGATCCAATATTTAAGGAAAGATCCAATAGACCATATGCTCTAGGAAAAATGATAACCTATTTAAGACCAATGCCCAACACCACCCCTTCTACCTCCCATATAATTGAGGTAGGATTTAGACTAAAGATGAGGAATAAGATAGCTACCAGCCTTCTGTTTTTAAAAGGGTTCATTTTTGGATTTTGAATGCCAAAAAGGAATCGTTCTAATGAATTGGTGGAAAAATTAACGGTAAAATCGTAGTTCATGTGTTATTAAAATGGACGAGGATGGTAAATTTTTCACTTTTATCAAATGAAATCTACAAAAATGCAAGAACACGAATGAAACCTACTGTCCTTTTTTTCCCCCCCTCTCTCTGCCTGAGAAGGACAAAAAAAAAAAAAAAAAGAGCACGACTGACTTGCTGAGGTAACTGGGTTCTTGATCTGCTCCAGCTAGATTGCGTGTTGCCAGCGCATGAATGGATCACCAGTGGGGGTAGGGATTGTGATCCATGGGGCTGCCAATGCTCTTAAAATGTACCGTGTTTTGTCTAGCTTGGATGTAAAAAGGCTTAATTTTTGAAGACAGAGGCATTCATAGAGTATAATTTTAGTTAACCTATCTTGGTATGATGGAGATGAATGTTGAATCATGTTTTTCTTTAAAAATGTACGCATGTACAGAAGCAAAATTTCGAAAATAATAATGTGCATTGTTATAGATATAAGCCTTCCTGCACAAGGGGACCCACATTGGGAGTTTGTTATTATTGTTGATAATGTGCATTGTTAAAACACTACAAAAATATATCAAGATGGAAAAGGGCATCAGACATGGGAAACGTCTAGAATCTAAATACATAGATAACGAATAGGAAATGAAGATTCATATGACAAATAGATATCTTTCACATCCAACTATAACAACAATGAATAATCCATTTTCAATGGCAGTTCCAAAAAGACGTACTTCTATTTTCAAAAAGCATTATTGTGCTTGGGAACTGGATCCGTTATTCATTCAATGGAAGCTTTTTTTTTTCAACTATTTGAGAATACAACTTGGTGATGAAAGCAAAACAAAATTTTGGCAAGGTACGTGGCTTCTACAAACAAGTCTCAAAGAGTCATTTGCTGCATTATTCATACGATCCACACAACAAGAAGATTTGGTGTCATACATGGGGTGGTTTGAAGGGGATACATGGAAGTGGACACTGGCATGGAGAAGACACCTAAATGACTTGGGGCAGCAACAGTATCAACAGCTTAACAGTATGTTGTTGCAAGTCTTTCCAACAAGGGATAGCAAGGATAAACACATTTGGGGCACTTTGGAAATGTTCATTATCAAGACTTTGATTAGAAAGGAAGAAGCAATCAAGGATCAAGATGCTAAGTTGGACAATCTTGGGTACTTTAGATACAAAGGACCTTTCATGTAAAAAATGAATATTGGAAGATTCAGCAAAAACTTATGGATCTTTTGCTCCTGACACACTGAAAATATTAATCATTCACTGGTCGCACTTGTGTAATTCCTTGGCAAATGTGGAGCTCATTGTCATTCTAGCTAGCAACACTGAGGGACCTGTATAACATCGGGATGAGTCAACAGTTCTCTGATAAAATGTGGAGGAGGTTATAGGTGGTCGTCACACTCTTTGCTGGCACCTGGAGTTTGTGGATGAAGAGGAATGATGTTATTTTCAACAGCAGGAGCTATATGTTAAATGTTAATGATCTAATTTCAACAATCATATGGCATGTGTCGATCAGTTTGGTCTAAAGCTTGGAAAGAAGATATCCCGTACACTACAGAGTCACTTGCCAGAAACTTTAATCTGATTCCTCTCGTGTCGAATTAATTGAAGCTAAAGATATTTCTGTAATAAAATGAAGTAAGCAACGAAAGAGGCTTAAGTTAGCCGCAAAAGGTATCAAACGGGAGAGATGGATATCTTTTGGAGTTCTAATGCTATATGTCAAAGCAATGGATGTACTATGTAGTGCTGAAAATGAATTAAGTTAATTACTTTACATTGGGATGCTCAGTTACATATGGCACATTCTGGGGAAGCATGGAGTTGGTGTGGTGTTGATTCTTGTTTTGTTGTGATCCATTATATTTCCCTTTGTTTTTGGTTGTATCTCTTAAACTTTTGGCGTTTGGCTTTTATAATTATCAAAAAAAAAAAAAAAGTAAGAAAGGAAGAGGGAATTATAAAATACTGACATTGCGGATATCACACCTAAGTAAAGAGTCTCATATCGAGAATTTGAAGAGAAGAACCTGGTATATAAGTCAAGTGGGCTACTTCTATTACCAATTAGTTTTAGAATGAAATCTCACTTGGACTTGTTTGGATTCTCCTAACAAGTGGTATGAGAGTTTGGGGTAGCATAATTAGTTGTGAAAACTATGGAGAGTTCAACTAGTACTTCGATGATAAAATTAGTTGCTAGTAATTATTCGATTTGAAAACCAATGATGAAAGAATTACTTTATTGTAAGGAATTTTATAACCCCATTGGGTTGAAAGATAAAAAATTTGAAAAGACAAAGATTGAAGAGTGGAAAAAATTAAGTAGGAAAGTTGTTAATAGAATTAGACAATGGGTGGATATGAGTGTCTTTCACCACGTAGCCAACAAGACTGATGCTCATAACTTGTTAACTAAGTTAGAAGGTTTGTGCCAATGAAAACTGCTCAACATGAAGCTTTATTGATTGAGAGACTTGTTAACCTGAAACTGAAAGGAGGACACACTATTGCCAAGCACTTGAGTGATTTTCAAGATATTGTAAATCAGTTGTCTCCTTTGGAACTTGCTTTAGGTGAAGAGTTGCACGCATTATTTCTTTTGAGTTGTTTGCCAAACAATTAGGAAATCCTAGTGGTTATTGCTAGTAACTCAGCTCCAGGCGGTAAGTTGTCTCTGAACACAATTAAAGATTGCTTATTCAATGAAGAAGTCCATAGAAAGGAGATGGGTGCTAATATCAACCAGACTCTTGACATTGAAGGAAGGAGTCAAAGTAAGAGCAGAGGACTAAAGGGAAAAGGAAAAAGTAAAAACATATCCCCAAGTAAGAGGAGAGCTACATGCTATAAGTGTGGAGAACTAGGGAATATCAAAAAGAACTGGAACTCACAGAACAGGGACAAAGTAATGAAAAGAATCAGAAGAAGGTTGATAACAAAAATACTGCAATAGTTGTCTCACATGTTTGTGCAATTGGAGAGTGGAACTATATTATTGATTCTGATACTAAGTGAGTTGTTAATTCAGTAGCTTCATGTTACTGTATCCCAAGACAGAATATTTCAAGACTTATGGGCTGGAAATTTTGGCAGTATCAAGATAGGCAACAATAGTGCTGCTAATGTTGTTAGGATAAGAGATATATATTTGGACCAATGTTGGCTGCACAATTATTCTGAAGAATATGAGGCGTACTCCAAACTTACGCCTAAATCTAATCTCTATGAGTGCTCTAAGCAAGGATTTTTCCATGCATTAACTTGGTGATGGTATTTGGAAGCTCAACAAGGATTTTTTACTTGTTGTTAGAGGTGAGATTTGTTGTATGTTTCATAAGACACATGTGAAAGTGTGTCGTGGGTAGATTAATGCTATTGAGGATGATGCTTCACCAAATCCCTGGCACCAAAGGTTGGCTCACATGAGTGAGAAAGGTTTGAAGATTCTAGCCAAAGAGTCCCCCATGTCTTTGTTTGAATGTAAAACTCTCAACCCTTGTGATTATTGTTTATTTGGTAAGCATCATAGAGTTTCTTTTCGTAAGCAACTAAACCAGAAAGAAAATAAGTTAGAATTGATATATTCTAATGTGTGCGGTCCCATTGAGCTGGAGTCATTGCAGGATGATAGATATTTTGTCACCTTTATTGATGACGTTTCACGTAAGACTTAGGTGCATATGTTGAAAACAAAAGTCAAGTATTCCAAAAGTTTCAGCATGCCATGGTGGAGAGGGAGACAGGTATGCCACTGAAGACTCTCAGGACAGACAATGGGAGGGACTACACTTCTAATGAATTTGAGAAGTACTGCAACAAGCATGTATTCGCCATGAAAAGACAGAATCTGATACAACCCTAGCACAATGGAGTTACACAAAGAATGGATAGAAACATTGTGGAGAAAGCGAGATCGATACTCAGAATGTTCAAGTTGCCAAAGACATTCTAGGGTCGAAGCTGTTTATATAACAATTTATGTCACAAATAGAGCTCCATTAGTTCTATTACAGTTTGACATTCCAAAGCGCGTCTGGATTGGAAAGAATGCTTCTTATGACCATTTGAGGGTTTTTAGGAGCAAGGCCGTCATGCATGTGCTAAAAGAACAGATATTGAAACTTGATAGCAAAGTCACTCCTTGTGCGTTCACGGGCTATGGTGATGAGGAGTTCGGCTACAGATTATGGAATCCAGAGTAGAGAAAAATAGTAGGAAGCAAAGATGTTGTCTTCTATGAGCATAAGACCACATAGCTGACGTTAATTGCTTTAGGAAGATTACTCAGTATCCTATTTATTTCCCCTCCCTGGTTTTGGTTTGCTTTCATTTTCCCTTTAAATCTTTTTCAAAAGAAAAATTGTTTTGTGGGTCTTTAGGAATCAACCTCTCTATGGGTAGAAATACCGGTAGGGGTAAGGTTGCCTACAGTTAGATCTCCCCAGACCCCGTGAATGCGGGACCCACACTGGGAGTTGTTGTTGTTGTTGTTGTACTCAGTATCCTATTGATGTGGCTAATGTGACACCAGTATCTATCTTATCTGGAGGTTCCATAGATGGGGGAGTTATGTTAGAGACAGAATCTGAGAATGCTACAGATAATATTCTTGCTGATGGTGGTCTTAAGCAGGGGGAGCAATCTCCTAAAGTTGTTGTAGATCCTCCAGTAAGGAGGAGTTCAGATCGTCAACCATCTTCTAGTATCTCAGTCCTTAGTATGTTTTTCTAACTAATGAAGAGGAGCTAGAGAGCTTCGAAGAGGGGTAGTCGCACAAGGACAAGCAATGCTGGATCCAAGTGATGGCAGAAGAATGACACCTATGATTTAGTGGAAGTTCCAAAAGGCATAAAGGCATTTAGAAACAAGTGGGTGTTCAAGTTGAAGTAAGATGACAACCAAATTGTGAAATATAAGGCTCGAGTGGTGGTAAAATGGTGCGCTCAGAAAAAGGGCATTGACTTCAGTGAAATCTTCTCTACTATAGTGAAGATGAGTTCCATTCAGGTTGTACTGGGACTAGCTACTAGCTTGGATCTTAAACTTGAACAACTAGATGTAAAGAGTGCATTTCTACATGGAAACTTACAGGAGGAAATCTACATGTATCTACCCAAGGGTTTTGAAGTTGATGGGAAGGAGCACATGGTTTGCAGGTTTAAGAAGAGTTTGTACGATTTGAAATGCACTCCTAGACAATGGTACAAAAAATTTGACTTGCTTATGATGAGCCAAGACTAGAAGAGAACAGAAGCAGATCATTGTGTGTACATTCATTAATTTAGAGTGTCAATTTTATTATCCTATTGCTTTGTGTTGATGACATATTGATTGTTGGATAAGATGCTATTCTAATTAGGAAACTGAAGAAGGAGTTATTGAAATCTTTTGGCATGAAGGATTTGGGTTCGGCAAGAGAAAGTTTGGGTATGGGCATTAACCAGGACCGAAAGAACAAGAAACTGTGGCTGTCACAAAAAAAATATGCTGAACAGGACTAATGGGTACTTGAAAAGTTCAACATGAAAAATGCCAAGCCAGCTTGTACTCCATGCACTGCTCACTTTAAGTTAAGCAAGAGAGATTGTCCATAATTGTAAGAGGAGAAATTAGAGATGTCTAAAATTTCTTATACTTCTGCAGTCGGTTCACATATGTACATTATGAATTGTACCCAATAAGATATTGCTCATGTTGTTAGCGTAGTGAGCAGGTTCCTTTCCAACCTAGGAAAGGCTAATTGGGAGGTTGTTAAATGAATCTTGAGATAGTTACGAGGAACAACTAAACTCTATTTGCAATTTGGTAGGTCTAACCGTCTAAACCTATTCTTGAAGGCTATATTAATTCTGACATGGCAGGTTGTCTAGATGGCAGAAAGTCCAATTCAGCCTGTGTCTTCACTTTTACAAGGGGAGCTGTGTCATGGCATACCAGGTTGCAAAAGGTGTGTTTCTTTATCTACAACGGAAGCTGAATACATAGCTATTGTTGAAGCAGAGAAGAAAATGTTGTGGATGAATCAGTTTCTTTAGAGTTGGGGTTGAAACTGAAAGAGTATGTCATGTTTTGCGATAGTTAGAGTGTCATCGATTTGAGTAAAAACTTCGTATATCACTCCCGCACGAAACACATAGTTGTGAGATACAATTGGTTGCGGTCTGTTACCAAGAAAAATTTAATGGTGTTGAATAAGAGTCATGCAGATAAAAACGTTGCAGACATGTTGACATAAGTCATTCACAGTGGCAAGTTCGACTTATGTACCTCGTCAGCCAGGTTGAGCTCAAAGTGACATAACAAGGAGTGAAAGTCTCTTCCCTTGGGTTGGAGGGGAGCTTTGTTAGTTTTGGTCTATCCCGATTATCAATAAGGGGGAAAAAAAAGAGGAAATAGCATTTGTTTTTTACTTTTTACCTGGTCATGGAACAAAGAACAAAAAGGAAAGTCTTTTTCTTGGGTGCGCTAAGTTGGTGCTTTTGCTGTCTTTGATGAACTTCACGTTTTTGGATGGTTTGCTTCCTTTAAATTAAGGCCTCATGGCCTTAGTCATTCATCGCAAAGCAAGCAAATTAATCACACACAAATTATAATTATGGTGTGTTTATGAGTGGGTAGCAGAGCTTATGCATCGAGATCTTATGGGTGTCACGAGGTGGTTATATACAGTAATTTGGGTGGTTATCTACATCATGCAGAATCAATTGGTGGTGCTGTTCAATTGTGTTCGAGCCTAAGGGTAATTTTTGTATTGTTCCTAAATTATTGTGGGTCTCAAATTAGGATGAATAATTTGAGATGATTACTCATTAACTGTTCACTATTCTTATAATGGAATACTTTATGCCAGTTTGCCCCGTAATTTTTTCCTGTACACTGGAGGATTTTTCACGTTAAATTTGATGTCCTATTTAATTATTTCCTTATTTCATGTCGCAAATTATTAGCTTGGGGGTGTTATATAATTATTGGGTTACAACTAATTGTTCCTGTGGACAGTACAGATGGCAGTGGGTCCTGGACCTAACCCAGACCTACCAGACCCGACCCAAATTAGAGGGTCTGGGTCCAATTACATGAGACCTGATAGGTCTTAAGTGAGTTGGGGTTTGAGAGATATGGATCGGATTTGGGTCTGAGGAATGAAAAACTCATACCCAAACTCGACCCAAAATCCATCTAAGACCCATTAATTTTTTAAAAAAAATATATGGCAAAGGTAATTGGTTAAAGTAACTCTAAACTAGTAAATTCTAAAGCCACTTTTCTTTATGTCAGTCGTAAAAGAAAACCTATTTTGTTATGTTTGTGTTTGATAAATTTTGTCTTT
>NCQV01057814.1:11196-31950 GCA_002740545.1 Lophocereus schottii | reverse complement strand
GTTTTTATGTGGAAGATACCTCTGGCTCAACTGAGGTGAAAAACCACGACCTACCCCTATAGGATTTTCACACACTTGCACTATACGGGTCAAATACATTACAGAAGTAACTTACACCGTTACAAATGTAACACTCACATAACCGTCTACCCCAAGACAAGTTACACCACGTCCAAAGTCTCCCTAGACTTAAACACACTCAATTCTCACTGATGAAAGAAGAAAATGAAATGAACACCTCACTTTAAGTGCTTCTAAACAAGCGGGTGTAAGGTACAATTGAACACCTAGTATGCCAATGAAGAAAACTCGACTTTTGCATACACTTTGAAGGTTTTTCTTTCTGAAAATATGACTCACAAAGCACGTTTAATCCCTTGAAAAACCGTGAGCAATGCTAGGGTAGATAAATTTCTTAAATAAGAGAGTGTATGTGGGATAAAACAATATTAGATTTTTGTGTGCTTGTGCCGCAAGACTTGGTAACTCACCCACTAACAACTTGAGCCGCAAGGATAAATGAGTACCATAAATTTTCAACAGCCAAGCCCACAATTTTCTCCACCTATTAACCACATTCTAAAAATAGGAGTTGTTTTACTTCATGAAAAATTCACCCTAAAAAGTAGGCTAAAAAATCTCCACAAGATTGTTTTCAAAGCCAAAAATAACTCTTTTGGACTCAACGGCTAAAGAAGGTATATCTCAGACATTTCAAAAACGTTAGCCCAAAAATCAAGGACAAATTGTGAAATTCAGTTTTAGCTTAAAAACTTTCTGAACCTTGTTCCCAGAACTGGTATGAGACAGTATTCTGAGATATCTAAAAAATCATTCAAAGTAAATGTTGAATCAAGACCTTCTAATTGGCATAGTAACAAGAATCTAAGAAAATAAAATAAGTACCAAACCAATAACTCTTGTTAATCAGTTGGATAGCTTGTATATGATTTAACTTGTCGCTCCAATTGTTTTGATGCTTCTCAGACCTGTTCCTTGAGCTGTTCTGAAGTACTCCATGTTCTTTGATGCTCCTTGGGTCCTTTTCAGTCAGCTGCTTTGAAGAACTGTTTCTAGAACTGTTCTGAACTGATATTCTGAAACACATGTACTTTCCAGCAACTGTTCTAAAACACTGTTCTCAAACACTTATTGATCAAGTAAGATATTGCAAAAATTTTTTCCGGATCCTGTCAACAACACATAGCTCAAGCACAACCATATAGAGCATTACATTTGTGTTTGTTATCATAAGTATGAGGTCAATAGGATAAGTATGCATTAATAAGAAAGCGAAAAAAATTTGCAATGAAAATACATACTATATGTCACATAGTAAAAATTCCCACTTTGAGTGCCCTTCTTTCTTGTTCTTTCCAAAGAGGATATAGCAACTACCATATTGATAACATCTGTAGCAGAAACAAATAAAGATAGCATAAACACTTAGAAAAATATGTATATAAATAGGTAAAAAAAATTCACTTGACGTATAACATTATCACGCGATCGTAGACGTGATGACACATTGATAACAACACAAAAGGTGGTAGGTGCTGGCAGGAAATATCATGGCAATTCTTTAAAACCTCAAGAAGTGTCGCCAATGGTATAAAAGTCAGTCTTAAATTGTTGTTGGCAACATTCATTTCTCCATCTGTTGCACCATCAACTAATAGCCCAGAGATGCGATGAACTTTGCCAGCTTTAAAGGATTGTCATGATATTCCCACCCATTTATTAAGGTTATCATCACCATGTATGATGCCTAATATCTCATCAAACTGTAAAACAATATATTATCTTGACAATCTATACATATATATGGGTAGGTCAAACCTTAACAATTTAACAACAAAAATACCTAATAGTCCCTTAATATGACTTTCTATATTTTACATCCCTTATGTATTCGTACGCACATATCCCATAAGACGAATGAACAGTGGCACAAATTTATTAAAAGGGTTGATTGCACATATCAGGATATATTTAACATTGTAATTGTGGAAATAATTTATGTTTTACAAATGTGTAATAACTACATGTGAATATATCTAGAAAGAGACTAAATAAGCATCATGAATGTTATAAAAAATTTCCTGATAGATGATATTTTTAGTGATATTATAGGGACATCCCTTTTGTTACAAATTAAAAACTTTAGTCTTGAAGGGGAAGTAACATGAGAGATTGCAACATATAGTTGGCCGTGGGAGAACACGGGTTTAGGAAGATAGGCACCCACACATTGCATTGTTTGACCTTAGCTTTTATTAATTGTCATTGCAAAAGTCAGTTTCAAATGGAATTGCCTCCTCTTTAAGGCAAATGACGAGTCTCTAACTAAAGGAGTCAAGTCAACTCGTGGGATGGTCACTGCTTGCCCAATGTTTTGACCGGTCATTATTTTTGTTTGAACAACCTTACTTCCAAGCCTTTCAATAATCAAGCGAGTGTCATTACATAACATAGTTGATGGCTCAAGGTTTCTTAAGAGAACCACAAGAGCCCACTTTTAATTTAGTTTCATGATTTGGGAAGCCTGAAAAGTTTGTACCATATGATACCTCTTGTGGATTAATGTCATCAATCATAGAATCAGTATTACTCGGTAAGAATGTGTCTGAACTCATATACGTATGACTATTACTAGGAAGCATTGTCAAAATTGTATTATTCAATTCGTCCACATCAGTGTTCAGGGGTGCCAAAATGCAACGATCTTAAAAATATGAATCATCTTTATATTGATCAACTGAATCTAGGTACACGAATTCTATCAAGTTTTTGAGGCCATTATTGTCATTGTTAATGAGGAATTCTTCCGAACAGACTCAACCTTCTAAGAATGAATATCCTTTAATAGAACCATTACCAACATTTAACGTCCATTCTGCAAAACTTCACAACCACTCATGATCGTCATGACTTAAATTTGATGCATAAGTCGCATATTGTTCATAAGATGTTGAACATTACAATAGCACAAAATTAACCTCCCTTGATACTGAAGATGAAACAATATCTGCTCTGCTCCCCTCCCCTTGGTAACAACTGGATGTACTTGGCTAAAATCACCTCTACAAATGACGGGAGCAATATGTCAAGATTCTCTTTCTCATTTTCTTGTTCATAATCTAGTTGCTCTCCAACTACGAAGTTATTGCACCATATCAAGTGTGTCTTTGTAAATCTTTAGTAAGATCTTCTCAATGTTATTCCCATAGTTGATGAGGGTATGATACCTATGAAAACATAAGCATTGAGTAGAACATACTCTTTAGTTTAGCTCCTGTTGTCGATGTTGATGCCTCTGTTAGTGCCTCGTGCCACTCATTAGTGTCATCAATGAGCCCTTGTGCCCAGCAAGCTTCCTTGAAAGTCGAATATAAGATGCCATCAATGGTTCTTAAGTCCTCAAATGATGTGGCTCCCTAAATAATATGAACAACATTTTAAGATAATATCTCTCTCCCATGTTTAGATGGGCATATGACAATTGTCCAATGTATACCCTTTGTTTTCTTTTAGTCTATTTCTATAATGCTTTATTCCAAACATAGTAAGATGGGAATGTTACATGAGTGCACCATCTTGTTTTAATATCTCGAATATTCGCGGTAAACCAACCAAGTAGCATGGTCATCCTCTAGCTGCATTGATAACTTGATGAAGTTCATTATGATAATTGAATATGACATACTGTTGGCCCGTTAAGTGATATTATAATAATTCCACAGATGGGTAATGATATGTAATGTCAAATTCAAATGTCTTCCAAATGGCATCCACATGTGACACATAACGATAATCTATGTATTGTTTCACTCATCAACTACTTCATAATAATGAGGACCTATTCCATTTTCTAATATCTTCAATAACAATGGTTACTCAATTAGGTCCCTTGTGCTAGTACTTGTGAAGATACTTAATGACCTTATTTTGTGCACAATGTTTGACGTTAATATGTGCATCATATTTGACACAGAGATCATGGTTATATGATGCTACCCATCTATTGTCAATTCTCTTACCATGGATAGTTACACTTCTACTATCATCCCTACGTCTATATTTGACAAAATAATTTTCTTCAATAATGGTATCATCACAAAAGATCTTAGGATAGTGTTTCATACAAGGGCCACTATCTATGCATGGAGCATAAGGAATCACAGTGCCACATGGACCATGAATCATATGACTTGTGATAGTTTCACAGGCAAGGGGATCAATATCTATATTAGGAACCGCTGCGCATATGACATGTTCTATTTCTTCTGCAAACATTGGCTTATCCACACTTACAACAGTCAGAAGTATATAGGCATGTGGTGGTCCCCATTTTTGAAATTCAATGACATGAATATTTATTGATGGAATGCATGAAGAAAGAATATGGAAACATAATAAACCAACATTCTTAAAGTGAGAAGCAATTTAATTTTCCTAACAAAATGACATGGTGGGTAGATGATCACACCTACAATGACTTTTCCAAAATATATTCATCTTTTTAAAGCCTTATTTTAGCTCTTTTAGTCTTAAGCGAAAAACGCAAGCAATAAGGGTCGATTGTTCGTATGTTGGCATGGCTGTTGCAACAAAGCTGATTGAATTTCAGGTCAGTTTGGATTGCAAGTGATTGTGACAAAAATATCCGAGTAGCCCATTTGACTATAGGTGACCACTGTATCCAAAGAGTGTTGCCTCATATAATGTTACCCTCCTGTAAATGATGCACATAATATTAACCTCTTCCCTACTGCACAAGCATCATTTTCTCCAGATGTAAAAGCATCTTGCAAGCCACTGCACAGTTCTGCTTGTAGTGTACCTTGGTGGTCCCTAAAATATCTTAACCTCTAAGCCTCAATCTTAGCATTGTAACCAACAACAAATTTGAGGAACAATCCACCACACCGAAGAAAGATGTATTCCCTTCATCAGGTCTATTGTGTGAGGAGTGCAATAAATTCTCTCCCTGTCACATTTTCTTGATTATTACCTAATCCTTGAACACATGGAATATTGACCGACAACGAGGGATATTGAAGATGTGTATAAGACAGATGGGTTTCATATATTCGCTATAAATGACCATCTATTTTGCAAACAATAATGTCTCGATTCTCTTCTCGTGTATAGTCACCCCCCACTATAAGAGCAACAACTTCATGTCCATCTATTATAGAGTCATCAATAGATCCACCCATATATATGAATGATAACATGCAGTTATATGTCCTTATGTTATCAAGGAAATTCGGTTGATTCAACAATGTGTCTAGCAATAAAAAAGGTGGTGGTAATGTTGGTAACATAACACGACTACTTTGACAGCATATCATGAATTGGTGTTGGAAAATACTGGTTTTTGTAACTCTTTCATCCAACCACACTGTCACTTTATAGTGATCACAAGAAAGCAGAGCCTCCATTAAATTTCAACGGCTCGAGACCCTTCTAATAGATGGATTTGTACGTGCAATTGCTAACTGAATTGCTCTAGATTCTTCCTGATGATGCCCACGTTCTGCAATGAACTGCAACTGTGTTTGGTCTAGATGGCCCCCGCCAAATAACCACCATCGTTCATTATGACGAGCAAGTCTAGTTCGTAGACTATTTCTGGTGCTTTTAGGTCTTCTACATGGAGTTTTCGTTACTATGTGAGAAAAAATATATGCACAATTAATTAAAATATAATCCCATATTTGAGTCATGTGGAGCTTAATTACATATACAGATCATCCATTAATGTCTCCTCACTTTTGATTCGTAAAAAGGCCAGTTCTGTTTCATGACCTAAAAATATGGACTTTCAAAATTTGACATGTCTTGACTTTTTTTTTTGGACATTGAAATGTGTCATTTCCATAGTAAAATTTTCATAAAAAATAAAAAAGTACCGCATAGTTCACTGTATAGGCCAATTTTTTTATCCATTACTTTTGGACACTTTAGATGTAATTACTATGCCACTAAAAATTAATTATGTGTCAATAATCCATACGCTCCAAGTTTTGATAATAGTATTAGACTTAACTAATGATAGCTATATTTTAAATAAATAATATTAAGCCCCATCATGTGCCCTTCTCACACCAAAAAGGAAGAAACATTATGCCAACAACTTTTGTCTACACGGTAGACAAATTTTATATTTCACTATATAAACTTTTGCTTTTTTTTTAATTAATTGTAATTTGTTTTTTGACTCCAAATTTTTGTACGGAATTATGCTCTAAAAATTTGATATAAGATATTAACATGACGCTAATTCATATCTTAATTCATAATTATCAAGTTATCATATTAATCACAACATATTGTATTATTTTACAAATTAATTTTAATTTTAAATTTTACGTTATTATGTCAAATTTTACATTGATTTGCCTCTTAATCGATTTCTATAATATGTACATCTTTTTCGTTAGGCTTCTTTTATAGTCCAATAACTTCTTTATTCTACCATACACTTCTCTTAATGATATGATTATATGCAATTATGGCCGTACGACCATCCAAATTAAAACCATCAATCGTGGTCATCATCAACCACAATAATTAGAGCCAAGACACGACTGAATTTATATCAATTTTTTTATTAAACAATTAATTTTATATTAACCTTAACAAATAGATAAGATTGCATACATGCTTTTAAGCTAAATAATCAAATTATGTCAATTTTGAGTCGGATTTAATTCGATCCATTTATATTCTCTTGGTTATACGATTGTATCAGTTCAAACTTTCTGACTTTAATAATGACTATTATCTTACGTATCATACGTTAATATATTCAAAATGTGTTATTTCCATAATAAATATTTTCATAAAAAACAAAACAGTATGAAACAACTCACTTTATAGACCAATTGTTTTTGTCCATTACTTTTGGACACTTTAGATGTAATTATTATGCCATTAAAAATTAATTACATCTTGATAAGCCTTAAGCTCCAAGTTTTGATCATAGTATTAGACTTAGCTAATGACAGTTATGTTTTTAATAAAAATATTCAGCCCCATCATGTGCACTTCGCACATCGAAAGAGAAAAAAACATTATGGTAACAACTTTTATATACATGGCGAACAAATTTATACTTTAATATATGAACTTTTGTTTTTTTAAAAAAAATTAATTTGTACTTTATTCGTTGAGTCCAAATTTTTGCATGGAATTATGTTCTGAAAATTTGATATAAGATGTTAGCATAACATTAATTCATATCTTAATTCATAACTATCAGGTTATCACATTAATCACATCATAATATATTATTTTGTAAATTAATTTTAATTTTAAAGTTTACGGTATTATGTCAAATTTTACACTGATTTGTCTCTTAATCTATTTTTATGATATGTACATCTTTTTCATTAGGCTTCTTTTATAGTCCAATAACTTCTTTATTCTACCATACACTCCTCTTAATGATATGATTGTATGCAATTATGGCCGTACAACCATCTAAATTAAAACCATCAATCTTCGTCATCATCAATCACAATAATCAGAGCAAAGAAAAAACTGAATTTATATCAATTTATTTATTAAACAATTAATTTTATATTAACCTTAACAAATAGATAAGTCTGCGTACATGCTTTTAAGTTAAATAATCAAATTATGTCAATTTTGAATCGGATTCGATTCGATCCATTTAAATTTTCTGGGTTATACGATCGTATCAAATCAAACTGTCTGACTTTAACAATAACTATTATCTTGCGTATCATGCGTTACTATATTCAAAGTGTGTTACTCCCATAATAACAATTTTCATAAAAAACCGAAAAAGTACGAAACAGCTGACTTTATAGACCAATTGTTTTTGACCATTACTTTCAGACACTTTAGATGTAATTATTATGCCATTAAAATTAATTACATCTTCGTAATCCTTAAGCTCCAAGTTTTGATCATTGTATTAGACTTATCTAATGACAATTATATTTTTAATAAAAAATATTAAGCCCCATCATGTGCACATCGTACATCGAAAGAGAAAAAAACATTATGGTAACAACTTTTATATACATGGCAAACAAATTTTATACTTTACCATATGAACTTTTGCTTTTTTTTCTTTTAAAAAAATTAACTTGTACTTTGTTTGTTGAGTCCAAATTTTTGTATGGAATTATGTTCTGAAAATTTGATATAAGATGTTAACATGACATTAATTCATATCTTAATTCATAATTATCAGGTTATCACATTAATCGCATCATAATATATTATGTTGTAAATTAATTTTAATATTAAAGTTTACGTTATTATGTCCAATTTTACATTGATTTGTCTCATCTATGATAATTCCATGATATGCACATGCTTCCTTTATCATCCAATATCTTCTTTAAGTCCAATCTATTCAGTTACAACATAATATTTTTCCCCTATCGCTCAATCCAAACTATCAGCCTATCTTGAAATTAAGTAGAATTATTCTAGCCCTTTTCAACTTAGGCTCAAATTAAATTAAATTAAATAACATAAAATCGATTGGTAGACAAAACTGGTGATGTTTTTATTTCTCCCCCTTCCCAATCCAACAAGCTATAATTTGACTTAATTCGCTTCGAACAATTCTTCAAGGTAAATTCTTTTATTTAAAGGAAACAATTTTATAGTCTCACCTGAAGAATTGTGCAGCTTATTCTGTGGGTCAATTCAAGTCTTCAAAAGCACTGATCTCCCTCTCATTCCCACAACAAAAATTTCTAACCGCCCCCCTCCATTTACCCCTCCAACATAAATACATCCCCCTCCCTTTGTATGCTCTCTCTGTCCCACTCTCTCACTCGTACTCTTTCAACTTGTTAAAGAAAACCATAGATTTGAATAGCTATAATAGTCCCACCCTAAATCATATTTATTTATTTAACTAAGCCATATTATTAATTTTCTTATATTTATTTATTACATTTAATCATTCTAATTGGTAAATTCATTTGGACCACCACTTTGCAATTTGGGTTTTAATTATCGCAAAATTTTGGGTGAAACGATAGTAGGCCATGATAAATATGGTTTAAGAGATAAATTATTTTTCATGACATCACAAAAATTTAATTTCAAGCTACGCCAAAATTTGATTGCAATGAAGTGTTATTTTTCCACGAGTCCAATGCATTTGAGCCCAACTTTATGCTCAACAAGTTGATGCACTTAATTTAGCTAATTATCATTATTTATGTCTAATTATAATTAGCAAAAAACCCTTTTTTTGGAGGATAAATATCAACTACGTAATGCGAGATATATCAAAAGATTTTTAAGCAAGGAAAACACAAGTTCTCTTCTTCCTCTTTTCTCCTCCACCCCACAACCAACTGTTGCCCAGCCACTGTTGTTGCTATTCCTGCCTATTGCCGCCACTCACAGCCATCTCTATCTTCTATTCAAGCTTAAGTGAGGTAAAACTCTAGCCTAATCTTTTTAAATTTTGGGTTTTTATGTTGGATTTGTTTATGGATCGTGTTATCGTTTCCTCTGTAGACCGTTTTTTCCTAAAAACTATTTTGTGGGTCTTTAGGAATCAACTTTTCTATGAGTAGAAATACCGGTAGGGGTAAGATTGCCTACAGCTGGATCTCCCCAGACCCTGCGTAAGCGGGACCCACACTGGGAGTTGTTGTTGTTGTTGTTGTTGTTGTTGTTGTTGTATCTTGATATAAACAAGTGTTAATTTGATGTTTTATTGAGTTGATTAAGTATGGAAGTATGTAAGGATTGGAATCGTACTTAATTATGCAAGCTTGATGTCGAAAATGATGAACTTTGTGTTCTTCGATTTAATGTTGTAATCTTTGGCATAAAAAATGGATTTAAAGTTCTGGGTGCTTATTAAATCCATTTTGTGGTGATTTGGATAGAAACTTGAATGTAGCACAACCTAGGGTTTCATGACTATGCATGAGTATGGTTCATTTCTAAATCAAGTAGGTTTATTTTGATTGAATTAAGTGAAAACTGGCGGTTGGATATGTTATGGGTTGGAAGAATGATGATCTGTGACTGTTTTCAAAATTAGTGGATTATAAAAAATTCCATAAGTGGCCAAAAGAAGTTGTTTGAATTATTAATGCAAGCGAGTTTATAGGGGCATTTTAAGTGATTATGTGAAGAAAAATATTGAAAAATGTGTAAGGTTAATCACGGCGTAAATTATGAGTGTTTGGCTAGAATAATGTAATTACACAAAGGAAACAAAGTTTAATTGTCCTTGAAGAGGCATTTAGCTTGATTTGTGAGAGAAAGAAGGAAACCATGAATTTTGAGAGCTTAATTAAAATGTTACAAGTAACTATGGATATTATGAAGAAAATACAAAGTTTAGTGAGTTCAACAACTTTGATTGTGCTTATAAGCTTACTTGGATTGGAAAACCGAGTTAAATAGGTATGACAATGAAGTTTGAGAAGTGGGGAGGGTAATGACTCAAGAATAGTGGTTATTAGACTAAGGCCCTGTTTGGTTCACCATTGGTGGAATGGAATGGAATGGAATTTGAAATAAGAAAGGAATGGAATGGGATTTGATTGTTTGATATCATATGTTTGGTTTGTTATGGAATGGAATCAAAATTTTATATTTTTTACTTTTTTATATCAGTATAAATTACTTTTAAATAATAATGTATTCTCTCTCCTCCTTCCTCCCCCTCCATCTTCTCTCATCCTCATCAGATGTCATTCATCTGCTCCTCTCTCTCCGGCATCTTCTTGCTCTCCAGCGACAGTCGACATCTCCCTTTGACATCTTCCTCATCTCCAGCCACCGCAAAATCTTCATGCCTTCTTTCATGTCCCTCATATCTTACAACCCTTCTCTTTCTCCTGGTCATCTCTCAGATCTGCTGGGCACCTTCTTCGACTCTATGTTGTTCTTCTCCATCTTCAGCACCTTCTTCTAATCGTCCAGTGGCCACCGGCTGTCCTCCACCTTTGTCAACTCCGACAAGTGGTAACATCAAATCTGGGCTTCGGGACCATTACAGTGGTTGTTGGCGGTATGTTTGTCTCCGGCAGCCGATGCGCCGCCTTCTGTCCGGCGACCGGCGGACTTCTTAGTCTCCTTTCTTTGTCAAATGATGAAGGTAGGGTTTGAATGTTGATGAATGGCCATGGTTGAAAATAAAACTATTTTTGTTTTTTTAATTAAAAATACTCATATTTGGGGATAGAACTTGAAACCCCTCCCAAATTGGGAGGAATCAAATCCCACCCTAATGGGGGGAACTTGATATCTTTAGGTATCAAGTTCCATTCCTAATCTCCCAACCAAACACCCCCTAAGCTAGGGTGATTTAAGCTATTTTGAACCTAATTATACACTCGTGGTCTTAAACCTTTTATTTTCCATCTCAGAAATATCAAAAACCTATATTCCATTTATATCCATAAAAACATATCCTGTATAACCTCAATTATTTTACTTTGATCTATTTTATTTCAAATTATCTTGCCCCGTGTTAAATGACCTTAATTTATTTAGTTTGGAATTTATTTTGTGTAACCTACTTTATATTGATTTATTGAAGTTTTGACTGCCATTTAGTTAATAAGTTTCTATTAAAGATTCTAATTATGAGAGTATGTGTTGTTACTAAGTACATATACCTATAACGACATTTTTGGAATAGAATTAGAGCTATTCTATCGTTTTCCCCCTTTTGTACGTAATATTACTAAGTGAGATTGCGTTTAAAAATTCCAGCTACGTCCACTACCTTTATCTTTAGAAATCAAAGTGTGTTTGTCAAAGTTGCAATGTATTGGTACATATATCATTGAATCAGTTTACGCAGTTATTTATCACCTAATTAGTGACCCCATTAATTATCATTTATAGCGAATTCGCCCTCCAGTTACCTATGCGGCCTTAGGCCAGGTCTTCTAATCGGCTTGACTGGTGTACACCTATCTATAGATCGTAACAGTTAGCAGGGGTTTACTACTAGATATTAACTAGCAATACAGTTTTACGTTTATCTCATTCACTTTTTTAAATTAAAATTAATTGAAAAGTGGGCCCAACCAATTTCTTAGTGATCTTTACAATACAGGAGTTCATCTATTGAGCTTTGGCTTATATTTCGAAATGTTTGTCATGGTTTGTTTTAGACAAAAACTCAGTGAATTTCCCTCATGCTAGCAAGCCAACTGAAGAGAATAAGTAAGCAATAGTGATGATAGTTCATGGTTGTTTTGAAAGATGTGCTTTGAGATCTTCAGTTCCCGGAATTGTAAACTTTATGGAGAATTGTTTTCTTTTTCCTATGTAAACATGTGGTTTTAGTAGCTATAATGCGTAAATGTGCATGGTTGTGTACTATGCTTCGCTATATTATATAATACACGTCCCCATCATTAGGTTTATCAATTCTAATTAAGGGTTTTAATTAAAGAGATTACAAACATGCCCATTTGGGGGTGTTACAGATTTGGTACCAGAGCGACGTTCGAATTTTCTTGATGGGTTATTGAGTGTGGAGAGTATAAATAGGAGGGTGAGAAGGTTGCTTAGTGAAGGTTTGGTATATTGCTAGAGATTCTTGATAATAGAAATGTGTGCTTATCTCCTACATATTGTCCTTTTCTGTTCTTCTTTGTTAGATGGATCCATATGCAGTGAATATGATGTCGGGTGTCTCTAGCTACTCATATTTCTTTGCTACATGCTACTATGGTAGCCCACATGTAGAACCCCTTTTCTGAGTTTTCTAATATTCTGCTTCGTGCATGTATGCTATTGTGGTTCTACCTACATTTGCCTTGTGGATCAAGTTTAGGATTCAAAACCATGATTTTATAATGATTGGAGGCCCGGGGTGGGACGGACCTAGATTCCACCTTCAAGAGGCTTAGGCTACTTTTACTACAGAGTTGTTACTCAGAGAGGAGTTTGAGCAAAGGGGGGTCACTATAGAGACTTTACAGCACGTGTTTCCTTTACACTTTGCATCTTTCTCCTATGCACCAGCTTAAGAGCCACCATCACCACCTATACCGAGTGCTCCTAAGCTGCTTAACAGTCCAACGTTATCGGGATCATGGAAGGTTCACTTAGCTGTGGATCTCCTTGACACCTAGCGGTAATGGAGTTAAGCTCTGATGATGAGCCTACGAAGGACCCTGAGGATGATCTAGAGGCAAAGGAGGACCTAGAGGAGGATCCGGTGTTGTGGGAGCAGCAGACTGATCATGAGGTTGATGATGTAGAGCTAGAAGCGTCAGACAACAACTTTGACTCGGGTGAGAGGTCCGAGGATGAGTCTGACCCATATTATCATCCATCTAGGGATCGTTAGGTTGGTTTAGGAGCTGAGTTTTCAGTTAGGTGATATTTTGAGCCCTACATATATATGGTACTATTGGTTGGATTGATGAATTTTTTTTATGACATTGTATATAGTTAGACAAATCCTTCCAGCTGTGATGATTAGTCCCACTTTCTTTTTGGGTATGTGGCGGACTTTGTATATTGGTGCTAGGTAGTGTTTTAATTAGGAGGCTGGGTAAGGGCAGACCTTAGTTATTCAGTTGGGTGTGATATTCTTTTTTGAGCCATGTATATGTATGTAAACAACCAGTTATGGCAGTAGTGTAACGAAGCTTTGGTTTATGTTTTAACAATATTTAAACCACGTCAGTTAGTATTTATTGTGTTTACTTAACATATATGTTAATTGTAGTTAAGTGATTGAATTACTCTATTTAATACATAATTAGAATGACTGGATCTATACAAAATAATGTGGAGACCCACATAAGAGATGATTCAGATCATGATCAAGGGTCAGGTGCCCAGGCTTTGTGTAATACGCCACCAAATTTCGGTGGAATTCCCCCGATTCCCCTTGATTTAGCTAATAATATTGGGAACCCTAACTACTGCCCAACCTTGGTATCTTAATTGATAAATAGGTTCCCCCAGCACTTGCCAAAAACCCTTCTAAAGATGATATACTAGCAGATATGGTAGCACAATGTAACCCTAAAGTCTATGATGGGAAGTATGAACCAGCGAAGTTAGTGGAATAGAGAAGATTTTCACAGTAGAAGAGGTTCCATATGAAAACAAAAGGTGAGCATTAGGACATTTTACCTAATGGGGGAAGCAGACACTGGTGGAACACTGTGAAGGATAAGCTGTTAGGTCTGAATTCACTTGGAATAAATTCCTGGGAGAACTGAGAGCCAAATTTTGCCCAATTATGGTTGAATGGTAGAAAGAAAAGGAATTTATGGGACTAAGGATGAGTGATAGTATAACAATAACACAATATGCTAGTAAGTTTATGAAGCTATCTAGGTTTGTCTCTGAGTTTGTGTCGTCTCAAAGACTCAAGATAAGGAGATTTGAAGAGGGTTTAGCTTTCTGCATTTGTAATCAGCTAGCAGGCCAACCAATCCTTACCTACCATGAGTTATATGAGTGAGCAGCTGAATTGGAATGAGTGAAGCCTAGTTGAGGGCCTTGAACCCGATAATCAAAAGAGGAATGGGCTCGAGCGGGGAGCCCTGAGTGAGAGTGTAAACCAGAAGAAGCTTGCTCCTACTCCTCCTAAGAGTCATCTTGTAAGTCCAGCAGACCCCTGTCGAAAATGTGGAAGAACTAGGCACCCCACTCTTGAACGTCGAGTTGGAATCAATAAATGTATGTGGTGTTGTAGCCCGGAGTATCTCATTACTGCCTATCCCCAAAGACTGAAGGTTTTGGACAAGGGCGTGGCAAAACCCTTGGCTCCACCTTGCCAAGGGCCCTTACCCCTAAGGCCCGCAGTGGTAGGAAGGGCGTATGCGATGAGCAAGAAGGAAGCTGCAACCTTTGGTACCATAGTTACTCGAACTCTCTTTTAAATTCGAAGCTATTTTGTGTTTTGTTTCATTCAGGTGCTACTGAGTCCTTTATATTTACCCTATCTGCTATGCAATTGAGCCTCGAGAATGGGAAGGTAGAAACCAATTATAAAATCAAGTTATAATGACTCTATAATTAAGTGCTCTATCTCCTATAAACTTATCCCTGTTACTATAGGTGGAATAACATTTCTTGGAGACTTGATTCAATTTGATTTGTTAGACTTTTGATACCATTTTCAAGATGAACTTGATGCATACTTATGGAGCTAAGATTGATTATAAAGGCCTTAAGGTTATTTTGAGGGATGCAAAAGGGAGAGAAATATGTTTTTATGGGTAACAAGAGGACAAACCATGTCCCATAATTTCTACTTTGAAAGTAGGCAAGTTATTGTGTCAAGGATGTATTAGGTATTGGTGTTATACTATTGACACTAAAGAGAGAGAAGAAAAAAGCAAAGGATATTCCTGTAGTTTGTGAATTGAGTGATGTTTTCCTTGAAAAGTTATCAAGACTGCCCTCTCAAAGAGAAATTATTTTTGAGATAAAATTAGTCCCTGGTACCCAACCTATCGCTAAAGCCCCATATCATATGGCCTCTACATAGCTTAGAGAACTAAAGATTCAGTTAGATGAGCTATTATAGAAGGGATTTATCAGACCAAGTGTATCAACATGGGATGACCCAGTTTTATTTGTAAACAAAAAGGATAGAACTTTGAGGTTGTGTATTGATTACAGATAGTTGAACAAGATCACCATTAAAAACAAATACTGTTTGCCCCTAATAGATGATTTATTTGATCAATTGCAAGAAGCATGAGTCTTTTCCAAGATTAGTTTAAAGTCTGGATACCATCAGCTTAGTATTTAACTTGAAAACATCTCTAAAATCACGTCTAGGACTAGGTATGATCACTACTAGTTTACAATGATGCCCTTTGGCTTGGGTATTGTCCAATTAGCCTTTATACATCTTATGAGTAAAGTTTTCAAACCCTATTTAGACAAGTTTGTGGTGGTATTTATAGATGGCATCTTAATATACTCCAAGGATAGAGATGAACAAACTGCTAATTTGAAGACAGTATTGCAAACCTTGAGGGAACACCAATTATACGACAAATTGAAGAAGTGTGAATTTTGGTTAGAAAAACTGGTATTTTTAGGACATGTAGTTAAAGGAAAGGATTAAAGTTGAAGCTTAGAAGGTTAAAGCAATTACATAGTGGTCAAGGCCCATAAATGCCACTAAGATTAGAAGCTTCTTGGGCTTAGCTGGCTATTACTGAATGTTGGTGCAGGATTTTTCAAAGATAGCATCTCCCTTCACCAATTTGTTGAAGAAAGCTCAGTGGACCAAGAAGTGTGAAAGGGCATTTCAAGAATTAAGGCAACGATTAACTACCGCACAAATCGTAACACTACCAGTAGAAGGTAAAGTGTACACTATCTACAGTGATGCATCGAAGAATGGGTTGGGGTGTG
Organism: Lophocereus schottii; assembly: GCA_002740545.1. NCBI lineage: Eukaryota > Viridiplantae > Streptophyta > Magnoliopsida > Caryophyllales > Cactaceae > Lophocereus > Lophocereus schottii. The sequence goes on along the minus strand of NCQV01057814.1, from coordinate 15,567 downwards.
TTATGACGCAAGAAGATAAAGTGGCAGCTTATGCCCCCCGACAGCTCAAGCCTTATGAGAGAAACTACCCTATCCATGATCTGGAACTAGCAGCTGCACTCAAAATTTAGAGACATTATTTGTATGGAGTATCCTGTAAGATCTATACTGATCATCAAAGTTTGAAGTATATTTTCACTCAAAAGGAGCTCAATTTGAGACAAAGGCATTAGCTAGAATTGCTTAAAGATTATGATCTATAGACCTTATCTCACCCAAGAAAGGCAAATATTGTGGCAGATGCCCTTAGTAGGAAGGCACAACATATCCTGAATACTATAATGATTACTCGGTTGAACCTCTTGAGAGAGCTTAAGGACTTGGGCATTCAATTAGTGTCATATGCGCACACATGTGTCCAATTGTCAACACTTACCTTACAGCCCTCCATATTGAAGGAAATTCGAATGAACCTGGAAAATGACCCTGAACTGCAAAGGATAAAGAAAAATCTTGAGATGCGAAAGTCATCTGGATTTATTGTGCGTGAACATAGGACCATGTCATTTTAGAATCCCCTGTGTGTACCTAAAAATGTGCAATTAAGGAAGAAAGAAATACTTAGTGCATCCTGAAGGCACTAAGATGGATAGAGACCTACAATAATACTTTTGGTGGAATAATATAAAGAAAGAGATTGCATAGTATATACACAAGTGGCTGATTTGCCAAATGGTTAAAGCTGAGCATCAACATCCCATAGACGAATTGCGACCTTTAGAAATTTGCACTTGGAAGTGGGACTCAGTGTCAATGGACTTTATCATGGGATTACCTCTTTCTACTTCAAAGAAGAATTTCATCTAGGTAATAGTTGATCGCCTTACTAAATCATCCCATTTTCTGCCAATTCGAGATACTCGGAGAATTGAAAGACTGGCCCAGCTATATATTAAGGAGATAGTTCGATTGCATGGGATTCCATCTGACTTGGAGATTTCAAGTTCGTTTTGGCAAGGCCTTCAAAAACCCTTTGGAACCAAATTAAATTTATGTAGCTCTTATCATCCTGAAATAGATGAGAAAATTGAAAGAGTAAAATTTTAAAGGACATGTTAAGAGCCTGTGTGCTGGAGTTCCAAGGAAAATGGAAAGACGACTTACCAATGGTGGAATTTTCTTATGACAATAGTTATTAGTCCACTATTAAAATGGCCTTGTTTGATGCTCCATATGGAAGAAAATGTAGGACCCCTTTGTGGTAGAGAGACATAGATGACCCATTGACTTTGGGCCCATAACTGATCCAAGAAACCACTGAAATAATAATAAAGATTTGGGAGCACATTTGGTTGCGCGGAGACAATAGAAGCGTTACGTTGACAAAAACAAGGGCCCTAGAATTTCAGGTAGGAGATGATGTCTTTTTGAATGTTTCTCCAACTAAGGGCATAAGGAGGATTGGAGTGTGAGATGAATTAAGATCAAGATGGATTGGACCATATGAAATTATTAAAAATTTGAGTGCCATAGCATACCAACCAGATCTCTTTGTAGAACTTGAACACGTACAAAACTTATGTTATATCTCATAACCTAAGAAGTACATTCCAGATTTGGACCATGTTGTTGTAACCGAGCCATGAAGTTACTAAGGACCTAGCATATGAAGAATGTCCAGTTCAGATACTAGATTGCAGGATTAAACAGCTAGACAATAAGCAGATACTCTTAGTCAAAATACTTTGGACAAATTACCTCCTCATAAGCCACTTCGGAAATCGAGTTAGAAATGAAAGTCAAGTACCAATACCTATTTGAGGTAAGGTTGCATGTTTGGATAAAGTTCATAAGTTTCGAGGGAAAAACTCATAAAGGGGGGAAGACTATAATAGCCTAATCCTAAATCATGTTTATTTGTTTAATTAAGTCATGTTATTAATTTCCTAGCATTTATTTGTTGCATTTAATTATTCCTATTGGGAAAAATTCATTTAGTCCCCCACTTTGCAATTTGGGTTTTTAATTATCGAAAAATTTTCGATGAATTGATAGTAGGCCCTTATAAATATAGTTTAAGAGATTAAACTATTTTTTATAACAAAACGAAAAATTAATTTTAAGCTAAGTAAAATTTGACGCAATGAGGTGTTATTTTTCCCTGAACCCAATTTATTGGAGCCCAACTTTAGGCCAAACAAGTTGATGCACTTGATTTTGCTATTATTATTATTTATGCCTAATTATGATTAGCAAAAAAGCCCCTTTTTGGAGGATAAATATCAGCCAAGTAATGCAAGAATATGTCAAAAGATTTTCAAGCAAGCCAAACACAAGTTCTCTTCTTCCTCTTTTCTCCTCCACCCCATGATTAGTTGCTGCCCAGCCACTATTGTTGCTGCTCCTAGTTGCTGCTGCCACTCCCAGCCACCACTAGTGGGCTAGCCACCACCCCCAGCACCACCAGTTGCCACCCCAACTCCTGCTACTACCAAACACCACTTCCATCTTTTTATATTCAAGCTTAAGTGAGGTAAAACCCTAACCTAATGTTATTTAATTTTGGGTTTTTATCTTGGATTTGTTTATGGATCATGTTATCTTGATATAAACAAGTGTTAGTTTGATGTTTTATTGAGTTAGTTAAGTATGCAAGCATGTAAGAATTGGAATCATGCTTGATTATGCAAGCTTTATGTTGAAACTGATGAACTTTGTGTTCTTTGATTTAATTTTATGATCTTTGGCATGAAAGATGGATCTAAAGTTGTTGATGATCTTATTAAAATCCATTTATGGTGATTTGGATAGAAACCTAAATGTGGCATAACCTAGGGTTTCATGATTATGCATGAGTATGGTTCGTTTTTGATTCAAGTATGTTTACTTTGATTGAATTAGGTGAAAATTGGAGGTTGGATATGTTATGGGTTGGAAGAATGATGACGTGTGACTTTTGTCAAAATTAGTGGATTATGAAAAATCCCATAAGTGACCAAAAGAGGTTGTTTCAATTATTAATGCAAGTAAGTGACTTTATGGGAGCATTTTGTGTAATTATGTTAAGAAAAATATTGAAAAATGTGTAAGGTTCATCATGGTGTAAATTTTGAGAGTTTGATTAGAATAAGGTAATTACATAAAGGAAACAAAGCTTAGTGGTCTTTAAAGAGGCATTTAGCTTGATTTATGAGAGAAAGAAGGAAACCCTAAATTTTGAGAGCTTAATTAAAAGTTCATAAGTAATTATAGATGTTACTAAGAAAATACAAAATTTAGTGAGTTCAATAACTTTGATTGTACTTAGAAGCTTAACTGGGTTGGAAAACCAAGTTAAATGGGCATGAAAATGAAATTTGAGAAGTAAGAATTGTAATGACTCAAGAATGTTGGTTATCAGGCTAAGCTAAGATGATTTTAGCTATCCTGAACCTAATTATACCATCTTTGCCTTAAACCTTTTATCTTCCATTTCACAAATATAAAAAATCCATATTCCATTTATATCCATCAAAGCCTTTCTAGTGTAACCTCAATTATTTTACTTTGATCTATTTTACACCAAATTATCTTTGCCTGTGTTAAATTACCTTAATTTATTTAGTTTTGAAATTATTTTAGTGTAACTCGGGTTGTTCATTATTTAGTCCAAATTCGGACTGGACCGAAGACTGGCCTAGATCGGACTGAACTGAATGAATTCGGTCCAGTTCGCGCTCCGCAAATTTTTTTATTTGGTCTTTGATCCGATCCGGTCCTGTCTGGTCCACTGATCCGGACTAAGGATCGAATAAAAATAATTTGAAAATCGGCTTCTTACTTGTTCAATTTCAATTTTCTTTAGCAATTTGTAATTTCTTATATGTTCAAGAATATTGATTTTTTTTCATGGTGAAAATATGTTGAAACGGTTCATATTGAAACATATATATGATCTTCATATCGTAAAAAACATACACCTTTGATGTCATCCAAGTTCTCAATTTTATTAGTGTGACAATTCAGTTTTGTCCGAGTTTGAATCGATCAACACCCCTATGTGTAACCTAGTTTATATTGATTTATTGAAGTTTTGAATGCCATTTAGTTAACAAGTTTCTATTAAAGATTCCAATTATAAGAGTGTGCGTTGTTACTAATTATATATATTTACAATGACATTTCCAGAATAGAATTAAGGCCTCTCTATCGTTTTCCCCTTTTGCCCATTAATATTATTCAGTGAGGTTGTATTTAAAAATCCCATATACATCCACTGTCTGTATCTTTAGAAATCAGAATGTATTGATCAAAGTTACAATATCTTGGTAGGTATATCGATGAGTCTATTTATTGAGTGATTTATCACCTAATTAGGGACCCATCAGTTATCATTATAGGGCATTTGCCCTT
>NCQV01057809.1:1818-50028 GCA_002740545.1 Lophocereus schottii | reverse complement strand
CTTTGTGTTTAAAATAACAATTGGGCAACATATAAGATTCTTTGTTGGGTCTTACAGCAACAGTTGTGTTCCCCTATATTGCCACTAGCTTGCCTACTGCTATCCCAATTTGATTGTCACGTGAATTATAGAATGAGCGAAGGCTCTTTGTGAATTGTCTTCCAATTTTGTTTGTTTTACAAGATAAGTGAAAGTAAAATTAAAGATATATTGTGTTCTTTGTGAAATAATTTTTATTGCAAGCAATAAGACAACTTATTTTGGTGGAATTGTTTGTAGGCTTGTATCAATGTGAAAATTTAAATTACACCTAATGTTGTGTTTGTATTTGAAGTTGTGCTTTGTAAAATTAATTTTTAAATCTTATTATTTACAATTATTTCCAAACATACTCGTTTAACCATATCGTTGAATTTAATTAAGTGTTAGTTAAGACATTGCTATTTTACTCAAGCCAAAATGATGGTACATACTGAAAGAGCGCCAGGACCAATGGTGACCCACGAGGATGAAGGGGACATGAAGAAAGAATGGTGCTCGAGGCTCCCCGAGGCTCAACTAGCGTTCCCTTTATTTTCTTTTTTCCATCCCTCTCTAACCATGGTCCTCCCCCTTATGAGAGAGGTGGGATGCATTGTGTCGTCTTCCTCACAGTGATGTTCTATGATGAAGTGTGGCAGGATGGAATGGTGCTTTAATTCTAGTGGACCGCCAACACAGTTTAGAAAATATACAAACGTTTACTCCTACAAAAGAATACTCAACTTCTTTAACTCCATAAAACTGAAGGGATAGCCAAGAGTCATAGGATTTCACTTTCAAGGAGAAGTTTTTTTTTTTTTTTTTACGTATTATGATTCACAAGATTCCGACATAAGGATCAAATAGGTGATTCCAAGGATATGATGTGTAAGAATACATTCGGGAGTAAAGGTACGATCTAATGGATGGTGGAAACCACTATTACATTGCCAAATTCAATAACAACTTCTACAAGAAATGGATGTATTAACATTTATAATTTTTGATTCCATGCAGTAAATTTATTTTTATAAATTGGTTTTGTTTAATGAGGCATTTTATCATGGAGGATGTTCTTTGGTGACCACTTATTAGTAGTTAAGCCTTAAAAGAATTCAAAATATAGAATAGTTCCAAAGTTCCGGGTTCACATTCTTATGAACATATTTTTTTATTTTGTGGACAAGAATAGAAGCTTAAAAACATGATCAAGGAGGATCAAATAAGAACAAGATGAAGAAGACATAATAAAAGAAAGTGATAAACAATGTTATTCTCTTTAATTTATGGCCGTCAGGACCAACCTCGATACGAGCGGAGCGGTAAAGCAATGGTTCTTGGCTTCCTTTCACCCCAACCGCATGGGGATTAGATGAGGATAGTCCTTTTCAAAAATGTGCATCTCTTTGCAAAAGGCTTTGAGTGAACATTTTGGTAGAATTTCATTAGTAACAAGTTTTGAGAAAGGTTTTATATGAGGGAAGTGGTAGAATTTTCCTACAATTTAGCTAAAAGGAAGAAGTGGAGTAGAGCTTTCTATAGGTAGAATGTGTGCATGGGAAGAGAGGAGAGCATCTCTTACCTAGGTGGTGAGTGTTCTTAAAATGAGGGGTGCATGTCTCTATTCATGGGGATAGCAAGGTGACTTCCCCAAGCAGGACATAATTTCAGGAACATAAATCAAATTATTTTTATTCTCCAATATTTTAAAATGGGGGGTACATTGGGGTGGTTTTGCACAAAATCAGCTAAATCAACCCCGATTTACCATCATTGTAGCAACTAAAAATATAATCACAAGCAATCTTACGAGGAGGGATCAATGCTAGCCCCATTAGTCTGCAACTGGACCTAGAGGCAACGCCAAGTGATAAAAACTTACTGCTAGGGTCCAGTGATAGTATAAATCATGTTGCTACCCCCTGTTTTAGCTTTTAGAGAATTGTAATTGAGAGCTATAATCTCACTCATCATGGTCAAGGTCTTGAGTTCAAGCCCCATGCTAGCAAATCACGCAAACGTAAAATTTTTTATTCTTTTGCAATTATTTTTGATGTTTGTTGTTTTCAATGCTTTTAAAAATTTTTGGAAATTTTTATACACTAAGAAAACATTTTATTTGTAGATCGTTTATAAAGAATCTAGGTAGCTGTGTTACTTTAGCCTCAGCATGTTGTGAAATTTTCATCACTGGGCAACAATAAATAAGGCATGCAAGCACGTAGTTAATCTGAAACCAAGAGAGCACCAATTTGGTGCTTACACAAACCATAGTCACTCACCCTCTTCTCTTAATCTCATCTCATATCGTACCTCTCGGCTAACACCACTACCAAAGAGACCATAGAGACCACCACCATCACCACGTCATGCCACCTTCACCACCACCACATAAGTGGCACCGTTATGCGCTAAAATGGCTACTTACCACACTTACAAACCATTTGACTCAAACTGCACCACCACCACTACCATCATCTTAAATGCTCTTCTTAAGCTCTAACACTTAGCCACTACCATCTTAGGACCACCAAAACTGCTGTGCAAAATTTCTGCTAGTGCATGGTGCCAATGTAATTAGCAACAATTAATATGAATCGTATTCGCAGGGAATTTGTTTTTACCAACAGAACTAATCTAAACACTCAATCTAGGAAATCATTCCCTCTAATTGTGAACTATTAATATTAAAATATAATTATTGAGTACTAATAGATTGAATTGTGCAAGAACTTGTAAAAATCTCAAGTCACCACACTGTTATACCTAACTGTCAATGATAAAAACTTCCAAAATCTACATATGCAGGCTTTTGGAGTAGATAGATTAGAAATTTAACGCCCATCTACGTCTTCTTTCAAATGTCATTAAATTAGCCAAATTACCTAATCATTTATTTTCATAAGATTAGAAATAAAAAGGCCACAAGATCGAGTAATTGCTAGTCCCAATTAGAACCCTAATTATTTTTATATTAAGATTTCCAATTAAGAGCAATGAACATGATCTGTTTCATAACCTTCAACAAACAATTAGTGGACTAGATGAGAATCCAAAACACAAACATGAGCAAGTTCTACATAGGGCTAAATCATGATTTAATCAAGTATATAGGGGCTACACCTAACCCAAGAAAATTTAGCCTCTAATCATATTAAAAATCACAATTGCAAACCTAAATTGATGAATATGATTAGCACAAAAACCTAGAAGAGCAATAACAAATAGCAAGAAATGGAATTGAGAAATATACTTCAATTAGTTGAAATAGAAGTACCAATTTGATCTTTGAAGTTGATGATTTTCAGTCAACAAGAATCTCCAAAATCCACCTAATAAACCATAGAAATCGCTTAAAAGAAAGAACTAAAAGATAGTCCTAGTGATCCCTCTAATTAAGCACTAAAACTGCTTAAGTATCACAGAGACAGGGAAAACGTACAGTCGTGCTTCAATGCACGAGTGACTGTCCATTTTCGAAATTGGCAGAATTCATGGTCGTGCACTTCTGCACGGCTGCCAATGCATAGCTTCGAGACACATGAATGAACAGTGCATGTTTATGTATGTTTATGCCTTAATGCCGGGCTGACTGTGCACTACTTGGACTCATCATTCTTGCTCTTTTGGCCCTGTGGACAATGTTGGACCTCTTTTCTTCCTTAGAACACATCCCTTTGGTTTTTCTTTGCATCAACACTTGTGAATTTCTTATTTTATTTACTAAAATTCTTAAAAATGAGAAAAACACCTCAATAATCACAATATGAACCACAGAAGCACATTTGACCGTCTCTCATCACGTAATGGCCCGAACCTCATTTGCGTTAATTACTTTCACTTAATCAAGTCTAACAAAAATTGAGCATGTCCATTCCAATTCAATGTTTACTTAAATGTCTTAAAGGGCTCTACTGCCATTGATGGCCTCACATTTAAATTTTATAATGTACGAGTTGATTTTTTTAAATTGTGAAGTAAATAATAAGGCAATAATAAGAATTTAATGGAAAAATATCCATATAAATCACTAAACTTAATTTATAGAATACTTATTGAAGTTTTATTATTTGGGTTAGAATAATTCAAAATACTTATCTAATGAATAGGCTGTTATATCACTCAATTAATAAGCTAAATAATTAGTTATAAGGAAAAGTATACACATACAAGTAAGAAAACAAAAAGGAAAAAAATGAATGATGAAATTCAGCCATGAGAGTCAGCAAAAGTAAGGGGGAAGAGGAAAAAAAAAAAGACAAAATTAAATTCTAAGTAATAAAACACAAACAAAGAAAAATTCCCCACGATCTTCTCTTCTCTTTCGCCTGTCCTTGAGTTGCTGTCCACCTTAGTCATGGGTCTACTGCTGCTTGACTACTGCCAGGCTATCGCTAGTGCCACTACCACCAACTTGCTACCCACCCGCTGTTCACCACCAGTCCACCACCCTTCTTCTTTCTCTTTCCCATTTGATTTGGTTTTCAAGGCAAAACCAAAAATTTGTTTATCCTCTTTCACATATATTTGATTTATTTTGTTAAATTGATGGAATTGATGAATCTGGTTGCGCTTAGATAGATATTTAAAGTTCATTGGAGCATTGACTTTGGTTTCCTGACATTATTGAGTGAAATTGAGGTTTTAGGTGCTATGGATTGATAGTGGATGAAATTGAAGGATGAGTCGTATGGATTTGATGCTTATGCTAACATTGAGCCCCATATGCAAGAACTTAGGGATTAAAAGAGGGGAAGAAGGGAAGAAAAAAAATTAAAATTTTGGAGCTTTCCAAAAACTCGGGCACTCTTTGAATTTTCGGGAATTTTTGAGTTAGCTAAAATTATGAAAATTTTACTGTAGGTCCTCTATGACATTTAGCGATTTCATTAATTTTTCATGAATTTTTATTGTCTATTCTCGGAGTTATGAGTTTTTGGTTGCAACCGCCAGTTTTTGTGCATGAATTCAATCACTGTTAATGCTTGTGAAAAATGGGGTTGGAGCAAAATCGTAAAAATTTTATTGCAGATCACTCATAATATTTGACAATTTTCCTGGAAAATTTCGTGAATTTTAAATGTGTATTTAGGAATTGTGATTTCTTGAATGAAATGACCATTTTTTAGGAAGTTTGGAGTTGATCGGTGAAGTGAGTTTTCATGCAAGAGATGGGTGAGCTACGACAGCAAACACTTATGAATGCTCTCCTTTAAATTTGTTTAATAACGCAATACTGAGGAATTTTTCCATTCTCTTGAGAAAATTTAGTGATTTATGTTGCACGTTAGGATTGGCCATAGACGAGCATGAAAAAGGTAGGGATATGAACAATATGCTGATGGTGATAAACGAGGAAATTGAAAAGGTTTGGAACATTAATTTAGATGTGTATATTTACGAATTTATTATCAAGTAATAAATTAGGTTGGGTTTTTATTTTTGGTAAATAGATTGTATACTAGTGAGGATTAAGAAGAGTCTTTCTTGCTTGATTGAATTCTCAATTGGGGGAAGTGAATAGGGAGCTTCAATTAGGGCTAATGAAAATTGAAATCATGATTATAGCTAATTTATTGAAGACAGTAGCCACGAGTTCAATCAAGAATATTAGTGGACTAATGGTGAAACGTAGATTATGATATAAAAGCATGAAAACTGATATCAGACTCAAATTTATAAAGCGAATACCTTGCTATCCAAGATTGGGTAGTGACATAGCCATGTTGCAATAAACCAAATCCATAAATAGTACCACTTGACCTTATCCGTTTCAGTAACAAATTACTAAGTTACAGAGTGTAGAGGTTGAAATATTTGTTACTAGAATGGTTAATATAATTAATTAAGTAATTATTGAATTTTAAATAGCTATGGAAAATATCAAGTGTAGAGTGCTTAATTACTAAGATCATAATAACGAAAATTACATAACATTGCTAATAGTAAAAAGTCTATTTGGAATAGAAGCGAGAACACTGTTGTCGTTTATCGAGCACAGAATTAGTATTTTGAAGGGAAGAAAGACTTTAAACCAAGTACATTTTTCCTTTACCCTTCAAATATTCACATGTTTTTATAAATACCAAAATCTCATAATATACAAGTATTTGATGAATCATTTTCCAGCATTATTTTGCCATATAATCTAGTGGACCCACCAATTATCAATTATCAGTTATCAGGGCTTAGGACCATTGGTTCACCTGCGTGACTTCAGTTTAAGTTTCCCGATCCGGCTAGGAAGTGTGCATTTATTCAATAATTGTAATGTATATATGAGCTCATAATTTTAGTTTCCACTTTCACATAATAACCGACAACAGTTTTAATATAATTCTCTATCCCCCTCATTTCGAGCTAAAACGAATTGAAATGCACGCGCTTACTAGAATATGAATTTCTTTTCTTTACAGCATGGAGATAAACGTATTGAGTTTCAACTCATTCTTCGAATATTTTTGTACTTCATGTTTTTAGGTAAATAAATTGTGAAGTCCTTACTTGATCAGCATTAGGGAGGCAAGGAATAGTCAACGAAGTCTAGACAAGCTCATAGTGACATTTCATAAGGGCAAAGGCAACCAAAGCATAAGTTTGCGGGTTGTTGGACTTTCATTTGAGTTGGCGGTGTATGAATTATGCAACATTTGGTTTTTATGTGAGTTAAAGTATATTATAGAGCTTGTGTTAAGTAATTTGTTTAAGCCTTATCCTCTATAGGATGGTGGTAATGTCCTAAGCTTGTTCTTCCAAGTTATTCGACTTAAGTTTGAATAATTATAGTTAACTAGGTTATTAAGAGTTAGGGCATTACACATCATAATCCAACATAGAAACATGGGGAAAAAGAGGTTAAATAAGGGGCTAAAAGCAGTCAAAATAGAGGTTTATCAACTCTCCTATGCTTATTCCTTGCTTCTCCCCAAGTAAGATTACCACAAAAGATCAATAAGGAGAGACTTACCTCAAATACCAACCTCCTCAAGAAAGCAATAATGATCAAAACAATAGGTATGGAAACTCACAATAAGGAAACTCAACAAGGGAAAACTTTCACTTTTAAAACAAGTCAGAGGATCACAAAGCCACAATGCAAAAGCAAACGCCTTCAATGCCTTTCCTTAGCAATTGGTGTGCTAGTTAGACCAGTAGACCATGACTTTTGGGAATAAAGTGGAACACTTCTCTCTTGTGTTTAGGGTAAGGAAATGATTCACTTGAACCACTCTCAATGCATGCTAACTACTATTGGCTTGGCTAAACTAACGATTCTCCACTATAGAGGACAGAGCACGCAAGTGTCAGTTGTGAGTACTTTTAAGGTGTGTAATGGCGCAAAGGTTAAGAGTAAGGAGGAAAATATTTGGGAAAATAGAGCTAAATAGCCACGTAGCTAAGGAGAAACAACATCCATTTCATAGGTTCATATAATAATCAACAACATCCCTATAAAAGAATAGTTGGAAGGAGTTGAACCGATTTATTAAAGATTCCCTACGCCAAACACTTATTTTCACACTCTTTCTTCTCTTTTTTCCTTTTCTTTCTCTTGTTTTTTCTTCAACTTTTATTGTTTTTTTTTTCGAAACAAAAAATAATGGACAAAAATGACTAAGTAAAGTTTCAACTCCCAATTCGAAAAATCAAGAATCACAAGCCCATCACTGACCACCAAGGTACACCAACAAGCAAATTCCAAAGCCCCTACTTAGATCAAGGCTTTGCTTCACTAACTTAACTTAGGTGGACTAATATGTTTCAGGCCAAGGGTTAAGTAGATATTGGTGAAGTAAACAAAAGGAAAAAGCACAAGAGGGTTAACAATAAGGTCATAACACTATATAGTGGATTTTTTAGCTTAAATGGTATGTAAAACACCGGAGTTCCTCAGTCATACCAACATTACGCACATGTCATATGTGATTTCAAAGAAAGTTAGGCCAAGTTCCAGAGATGCTAGCATAAGAGGGTTACACACTCACGAAAGAAGACATATGACTATGTAGAATAAATGCTCTTTTGGGCACAAAAGTCTGACAAGGTTTTCTACTATAGTCTAGAAGTTATCTCAATTGATTGGCCAACTACTAGGGCTTAACAATTTGTGCCAAAGCAAATCCTCAAGTGCCAATATACAAAAATTAGCCAAAGTAACTAAAACATTTCATAAATTATTTTAGGGATTTCACAAGGTTGAGCCTCATTTGTCATGGTAATCTATAGCTATCAATCAAATCATCACCCATTAACTGTCATTTCACGATCGATTAGAATTTTTTTCTTTTTCTTTTTTCCCATTTTTTTCTATTTTTTCTGAAAAGAGCAAAATCAAAAACAAACCTACAAATCAATAAAGACAACCTACTTAGGCACATAGTATGAAAAGAGATAGAAAAAAGAAAGAAGGTTGCCTCAATTGCTTAACAATTATTCCAATTTCACTTCGCCTTCCATTGTGAGGCATCATGTAAAACAAAAAAGAAATACATACAATGTGAGAATGTAACATCTAACCTATATGGTCTACTCTAAACGCACATGATGGTAAGTAATTGAGCTAAATTAATATGATATGCAAACTAATATCAAAGCCTAAATACTATCCTAACTAAATGCCATAAAGGATATGCAAAAGGTATGTATAAGGTTATACAAATGTCAACTTCTACCGGCCCTCACCATAAGTATTAGAATGGTAATGTAAGTTGCCACAATAGAGTAGGTAACCTTACAAGCTAGCAGAAGCCACATGCTAGAAGCTAGCCCATTCCACCATGCTTAAGTCTTTCATTGTCCAGAATGTGAAGTATATGCAATAAAAATAAAGGGATGGTGTTGAGACTTACAAGAAGGCCCAACTCCAAAATCAATGTTAGGTTGTTGTGCCTTAGAGCAAGGGCTACTACCCCTCGATGCCCCCTCATCATTAGAAGCCTCATTAAGGAAGATCTCCTTCAAACTCACCATCCATGTCATCATCATATATTACGTTGGAGGGCCTAGTGGTTGTAGTCTTCTCCTGGTTTGTGAGCGAAAATAAAGGTTGGCCATGATGATTAAGCCAACTTTGACCCCCATCAAGTGCTCCAAAGAGCTCTGTATTAATGCATCTGACCACATCTATGCACCTTAGGGTGCATAGCATCTCTATGTTGTCAACTAGGTGCCCAGATCCCAAGGCCCTAACAATAGCATTGAAGATGCTCTCGTGGCTATAACTACCATAGGACCTTGAGTTGCTCATCTAAATAGCGGGCTATAAAGGCACTGGTATTCATAGCATTACGATGCAATACAACCCATAAGATAAACAACTGCCCCTTGCACACCACATTTTAATTGTCTAACCTAGGAATCGTCTACTATAAGGCGCTAGAGGTAGCAGAGTATGAGGTTGCAAATTTCGGTAGCCTTGGTAGACCTAGGCTTATATTTTTTTGGCCGAAACAAGTAATAGGGTGCGGAAAATGGCCTTGATCCTACCCATCATGCTTAGGTTCATTTGTTCCATTGTTTGAAAGTTAGAAAAGGAATTGAATAGGCAAGATTTAGCTCAAAGGTTTGATTAAATAATGAAAGTGTAATAAACACATGATCATTCCTAAATTTTCGGTTTAAGTCCATTGCAGGGGAATTCAGAAATTTCCAAACAAGCCGTTCATAAGCTGGCTCTTGCAATGTGCCAAAATGCCACCAACCAAATCTACCAAGTAAGATGCATAAGTTATCTAGTTAATTCAAAGTTGCTAGCATGTGTTCATTAAGATATTAGGTGTTACAATCATCCTAGTAATAATTACATCATAACGCTTGGCAAGATCCTTAGTAAGAAATACAAGTATATACTTATTAGCTACATGAGGAAGTGGAGGGTTAACTTAGGCTGGTCATGCTCGGCTAGTGGAGTTGGTGGTAGATTTCATCCTGTTCTAGGGAGCTATAGTGGAGGAGATGAAGGTTTAAGTCCAAAAGAAGGTAAACAACCTTGTATTCACAAACCAAGTTCCTAAACCTCGTAATTTAACCCAAATTGGTACCTAATGCGCCAAATTGAAACCTAATAGACCAAATTTTACACCCAAAGGGAGTTATGGTAGCTAAGGTTCGGGAGGTCGAATTGGGAGCAGAGATCTGAGTGTGGATGCTGAGTTCCGGGTGGGGAGTGGCCAGAGAAGGGCCCAACAGTGGCAAGGGTGGAAGGTGATGGCAGTTTTATGGAAGAGGTGAGAGGTTGAGGGTTTGAGGCATAGGGGGTTGAAGGTAGTGATGGGGGTGGCTGCAGTGGTGCGAGAGGGCGTTGGGCCATGGGCTTGGCCGAGCTAGTGTCCACGAGAGTGAGGCGGCGAGCACGGTGCTCGTGGCATAGAGCTAGTGGATGAGGAGAAGTATGAAGCGCAGGGAGAAAGAGTGGGTGAGAAAGAGAAAGGGAGGAGCACAGTTAAAAATGAAAGGAGAGAAAAAGACAGGACGCCGGGTCCTACGCTAAACCATGGTTGCTCGTGTAATTTTTTTGGGCTGCATTTAGAAAAATTCATTGTCATGCATAAGTCCACGGTTAAACTCATGGTTAGTGTACACAATGACCTTACAACACCGTCCAACCTTATCATAGAGCCTTATGTTTGACCCCCAAGTCAAACTTTTTCCGGAGTAAGATCCACCGAATGAGGTGAGGCTTGGTCTCCTTGATCTCTAGGAGATACTTAAGAACATAATGGTAAGTGTACACAATGACCTAAAGTAAACAAAATAAGGTTAGAGTTTCTCCATTGTATACATGATTGCAAGCATCTTCTTCTCAGTAGTGGTGTAGTTTTGTTGATCCACATCCAATGTTCTGCTGGCATAGTAGATCATACAAGGCTTCTTATCCTTCCTTTACCCCAATAATGCCCCCACGACATGGTCAATGACATCGCATATGATTTCAAAACGAAGACTCTAGTCACGCAGTTGGATGATAGGGGCAAAAATCAACGTCTACTTAGTCTGGCAAAATGGCTCATGATACTCATCAGTAAACACAAATGGAGCATCTGCGGTGAGGAGTTGAGTTAGAGACTTGGTTATCTTAGAAAAATTCGTGATAAGCAGCCGTACAACCCCACATGACCGAGGAAGCTTCTAATCCCTTTTACCAAAGTATAAGGAGGTAATCGCTTAATAACCTCTACATCAATGCCCTTTTGAGAAACAACATGCCCCCAAAAATCCCTTCTGTACCATTAAATGACACTTTCCTTGTTCAAAATGAGGTTAACCTGTTTACATCTATAGAGTTCCTTATCCAAATTGTTTGAGCACAAATCAAAGGTATCTCCATAAATTTAGAAGTAACTCATAAATAATTCCATGATGCTCTCAGTGTAACAAGAAAAGATAGTAGTCATCCCTTAATGGAAGGTGTTAGAAGTGTTACATAACTCAAAAGACATCCATCAGT
The DNA here is from genome assembly GCA_002740545.1 of Lophocereus schottii. NCBI lineage: Eukaryota > Viridiplantae > Streptophyta > Magnoliopsida > Caryophyllales > Cactaceae > Lophocereus > Lophocereus schottii. The sequence continues at coordinate 38,561 of NCQV01057809.1, read as the reverse complement.
GTGCGAAGGTGCTATGAGGGCAAGCAAAAGTGGTATTCGCTTAATCACTTAGCTGGATAACAATTTGAAAGAATGACTTGCCAACTTCCCTAACATCTGATCAATAAAAGAAAGGAGAAAATGATCTTTCCAGATAGCTTTATTCAATTTTCTATAATCAATACACATGTACCACCCAGTGATAGTCCGAGTAGATATAAGTTCATCACGTTCATTCTTAATGATGGCCACGCTCTCTTTGTTAGGAACTATTTGCATTGGATTCACCCAATCATTATCTAAGATAGTGTAAATAATTCTAGCCTTAAATAATTTGATAACCTCCTTTTTAACAACCTGTTGCATATTAGGATATAGAAGCCTTAAGAATAATTCTAGCCTTAAGAATTCAACTGGTTGACGTACTCACTAAGAGCTTCATTATTGTTAGTTTGAGTTTAAATGAAATTCCTCATAAGACTTTCCAAGTTAAATGTTTGTTGAGGAGGCCATGGAGGTGGATTGTAAGGAACTTATACTAGAACCCTGGGGGTTGAGTCGCATTGGGTGGCAAGGGGTTGTTGTCCTGTAAGAGAAATTTAGGTGATTTCTCCATCCTGGGTTGTAAGTATTTAAGTAGCGGTTGTTTTGATGAGATGGGTTAAAGTTTTAAATGGCATTAGCTTGTTCAACTCCTTGGAAGTTGGTTTGATAAGCAGCACCCGTTTGTCCTTGAATGCTACGAATCTCATAGGTAACTCAAACCTTATACACCATACTCGAATAACTCCAAGGAATAGGAGCACCAAGTTGATCAAATCATTGTGTGACTGCATCTACTTTGCTCGCTGGAAGATACACTGCACTAACATCATATTTGCCAGCACTCCTAATGAAGCCGGCTGTCTCATTAGGCCAATGGTAATTACTAAAGGGCATCTCCTCTAACAATGCTTTGGCTGCTTCTATGGAGTTTCCTATGAGTGCACCTCCCGTCACAACATCTATTGACATCTTCAGTGATTAGTGAAATCCATTATAAAATGTTTAGACTAAGAGCCAGCCAGGGACACTACGATGAGGGGACTAGCACTGAAGATCCTTGAATGTCTCCCAGGCTTTATATAGTGATTGTCCATGTTGTTAAGTGAATAAAGTTATATCCACCCTGAACTTTGAAGTCCTACTGGGTGGAAAATATTTGCTCAGAAAGGCTTCAGAGAGGGCATCCCATGTGCTAAAAGAGTTTGGCTTTTCATGCTGTAGCCAATCACTAGCCCTATCCTTCAATGAGAATGTGAAGAGCCTTAGCAACATAGCGTATGGAGATACCCCACTGAGCTTGATGGTGTCACATTTCAAAAGGAAATTGTGAAGATGCACATTGTGATTTTTAGTGGGATGGCCACCGAACTAGTTGCTCCCCACAAATGTGACCAGAGCTGGCCAAAGCTAAAAAATTGTTTGCCTTGATTGCTGAGCTCGTAATGGATGAAGTGCTGCCAGATGTTTATGATAGTGCATAATCCCACAATGCCCCATTATCTCTTTCAATGATCTTCAGTCTTCTTCTTTACTGCTTTTGTCACTTCCCTTTAGTGCCACCGCTTTGATCTCAGGGTCCAAAGGAATAAGGTTTTGATTCCCTTAACAACGCTTGTGTTAAAAAAAGTAAGAAACAATGCAAACGTAAGTAGGTCCAAACAAGGGTAAAGAAGAATTAAATTCTGCAAAAAGAAAAATAAAAATCCTAGTCTAGAATGTTCTAGTCGTTTCTAATATAGAAAAGAACAAGTTCTACAGCAACAACACCAGAAACGTATTGTGTAAATTTTCCACAGGTGTATATTGCCAATATAATTAGCAACGGTAATTATGGGTCCTGTATGTGGGGAACTTTTTTTCAACCACCAGAACTAATTCAAACATGCAATCTAGGTAATTGATCACTTTGATTATGGACAACTAAAATTAAACTAAAACTACTAAGTAATAATAGATTGAATTGAGGAACAGGGGGAAAAAGCATCAGGTTAAGACTTACCACACTATTATGCCTAATAGTCAATCATTAAACCTTTTGAACTTGCCAATGCAAGAACCTAGAGTGGATAGATTAGAAATTTAATGCCCACCTGCGCCTTCTTTTAAAGGTCATTAAACTAGCCAAATTAAAAGGCCACAAGATCTAGTAATGACCAATCCCAATCAGAATCATAATCATTTTTATATTAAGATTTCCAATTGCTTATGAAGCCGCTCTAGGTAAAGGTTTCATCTTTCATTCCTCCGCTAGACCCTAATTAGGAATGGTGCACATGGTCTATTTCAAGATATTCAACAAACAGTTAGTGGACTAATTCAGATTCCAAAACAAAAGCATGGACAAGTTCTACAAAGGTCTATATCATAATTTAATTGAGCATAATGGTCTGCACTCAACCTGAGAAGGGATTTTAGCTTCTTATCATGTTAAAAATCATAATTGGAAAACCCAAATTAATGAACATGATTAGCATAAGAACTTAGAAAAGCAGTAACAAATAGGAAAAGAGGAAATTGAGAAACAAACTCAAATCAATTGAAGTACAAGTGGCAATTCTATATTCAAAGTTGATGATCTCCAATCAACAAGAGTCTACAAAATCTACCTAATAAACCCTAAGAACCGCTCAAAAGAATATACTCAATGGCAGACTTAGAGATCCCTCTAATTAAGTCCGAAGACTACTTAAGTATTGCGAAAATAGGGAAAATGCATAGTCATGCGTTAACGAAAGGGCAACTGTGCTTATTTAGAAAATGGTAGAATGCACGGCTGTGCACTTCTACATGGCCGCCAATGCGTAGCTTCTGGACGTATGGCTGAAAACTAAGGTATTTGCCCGATTGTGCCTTAATGTACGGGGATTTGGGGCTACCCTTTCTCTTTTGCCTTCCCCCCTTTATGCCCAAAAATTGGACAAAAAGTTGGTGGGCAACCAACTTCAGGGCTATTCTTCAGCCATCCAACGGACCACGAATTGCCACCTTATTACGCTTTGACCCATATACTACCACCTCCAACTTTATCCTGCACTAGCAAATTCATATGTTGAATAGCACAAAGCAACTAAACTCACTTAGCTGGTGAAATGGTGATTACCTTGCCTGCAAATAATTTATTTTTCAAAACTATTTTTAGAAAGTTACAAACTAATTCTAATGATTTCCATAGCTGCCAAAATTCAATTTGGGTAAACTGGAAGTAAATCAAAGCATTCATGTGGAGATAAGAATAGTTAACTTAACCGGACTAGAAGGCATAACTCGATGATTGTATCGCTCAAAATGTATTTAAATGTAAAAAGATAAGTTGTGAGTGAAACAATCATATTATTTTATTATTTCCAATGCTAGTTGTCATAGCTGATGTAGATTGACGCGTTCATTGGCCATTGTTCATTGCTCAATGTTACACTAGTACCATTTTAACTAGGTTAATTAATATGAGTATGCGTATGAATGGAATAGTTCACTGTCGGGCACTAGCTTCTCATGATCTCATTAGTGTTCATTGTTCATTGTTCGTTGTCAATTCATTGCTAGGTTCCACATCCAAACTATAAATGAGCAACAGTTTTACTCCTATTCTTCTCTTGCTCATTTTAAAATAAAATAAAATGAAATGTATGTTAAGTGTGCCCAATAACTTGTTTTCTTAAATGTTTTTGCATGACGGTGTCAATAATACTGGTTTTTGTCTCATTTTTATGTTTTTTTACGTTCAGGTGGTTGCAGAATTTGGGCACGGTCGCAACAAGGATAATTGAATTAATATATTTGACTACATCTAGTTACTTTATATTTGTCTATATCAGATGGCTCAGTAGACTATAAATAGTATGTTTACTATCTGCTTGCAAAGACTAGTTAAACTAACTCTTGTCGTTTCATAGAATGATATCATCCTAGGGTTTTCAATTTTTTTTACTATGACTTATCTTAACATTAACTACTAGAAATTTTTCAAAAGTTAAACGTCAACATTTTATCCAATTAAAAGGTTTTTATCGAGCAAATTTGTCTACTTGTTTTCAATGCTTAGAACTCACATGTCTTACAGGGCTCAAGTGGCATCCACACCCTCGCATTTAAATTTCACAATGTGTTGAGTTGATTTTTTTTTAACTTGTAAAGTAAGTAATAGAGTAATAATAAGAATTTAAGGGGTAAAATGTCTGTATAAATCACTAAGCATGATTTATAGAATACCTATCCAACTTTTATTATTTAGGTTAGAATAATTCAAAAATAATTAAGCAAATGAATATAATATTATATCACTCAATCAATAAGCTAATTAATTAATTGTAAGGAAAAGTTTACAGATACAAGTAAGAAAACAAAAAGAAAAAATGAATGATAAAAAATAGCTATGAGTGTCAGCAAAAGCAAGGGGGAAAGGGAAAAAAAGAAAAAGCCAAAATAAAATTCTAACTAATGAAACACAAACAAAGAAAAATCCCCCACAATCTAAGGAATGACACAAACCTCATTTGCATTAATTACTTTCATTTAATCAAGTTTAATAAAAATTGAGCGTGTGTATTCTAATTCAATTAGAAGTCAAATATCTTAAAGGGCTCTAGTGGCATCAATGGCCTCGCATTTAAATTTCTTAATTTGTTGAATTGATTTTTTTTTTACTTGTAAAGTAAACAACAAGAATTTAAGAAGAAAATGTTTGTATAAATCACTAAAATTAAGTTATACAATTCATATTCAACTTTTATTATTTAGGTTAGAATAATTCAAAGTAATTAAGCAGATGAATGGGCTATTATACCAATCAATTAATAAGCTAATTAATTAATTATGAGAAAAAGTATATACATACAAGTGAGAAAGCAAAAAGGAAAAAAAATGACTGATAAAAATTAACTACGAGAGTCAGCAAAAGCAAGGGGAAAAGGAAAAAATAAAAAACAAATACAAAATAATTCCAAGGAACAAAACCTAAACAAAGACAAGTCCCCCACAATCTCGTTTGCTTTTTCCCCTCCCTTGCATTTCCCACTTGCTCAAAGGCCTGCTGTTACCTCACTACTACCATCCGCTGGTCTTGTTGCCACCAACTTGCCAGCGGCCAGCCGGTTACCACCACTCCATCTCCATTCATCTTCCTCTTCACTATTTTATTTGGTTTTCAAGGTTAAAGCCCAAAAATGTTTATCCTCCTTCACATGTATTTGACTTATTTTGTTAAATGGATGAAATTAGTGAATTGAAATGGGCGTAGATAGATATTTAAAGTTCGTTTGAGCAGTGACTTTGGTTTGTTGAGATAATTGAGCGAAATTGAGGTTATGGGCGGTGCAGATTGATTAGTGGATGAAATTGAAATATTGGTAGTATGGATTTGATGCTTACGCCGGTATTGAACCTCATATTTAGGAAACTAGAGATTTGATCCCTACTTGATTATTGGGATTAGAAGAACTAATATGGGAATTTTCTGTTAATTTTTGGAGTCTTCCCGAAATTCAGGCACTTTTTGAATTTTTGGGAATTTTTGGATAGGTCAAAATTCGTAAAATGTTTACTATAGGTTTTACATGATATTTACCAATTTCTTGAAAATTTTCATGAATTTTGGTTGTCTATTCTCCAAGTTATGAATCTTCGATTGAAACAACAATGTTTTTGTGCATGAATTCATTCACTCTTTCAATTCCTATGAAAGATGGCCTTTGGAGCAAAATCCTAAAAATGTTATTTTTAATCACTCGTAATATTTGATAATTTCCTTTAAAATTTCATGAATTTAGGAATTGTGAATTTTTGAATGAAACCATTATTTTTAAGGAAGGTTGGAGTTGATCACTGAAGTAAGCTCTCATGCTTTCCTTTCATTTTGTTTAATGGAGCAATATTATGGTATCTTGCCCTTCTCTTGAGAAAATCTGGTGATTTATCTTGTATCTTGGGATTGGTGATAGATAAGCATGAAAAGGTAGGCATTCTGAACAATATGCTGAGTTAGTAAAGGAGGAAATTGAAAAGGTTTGGAACATTAATTAAAATGTGTACACCTGGGAACTTATAATCAAGTGTTAATTTAGGTTGCGTTTTCATTTTTCGTAAATCGATTGCGTGTTTGTGACTCTTAAGAAGGGCCTTTCTTGCATGCTTTAATACTCAATTGGAGGAAGTCAAATAAACAGTTTGGATTAGTGCCACTAACAAGTTAAGCTGTGATTATAACTAACTCATTGAAGATAGTAACAATGAGTTCGATTAAAAATCTAAGTGGACTAAAGGTGAAGCGTCCATCATGACAGAGATTGAAGTATTTGGTAGAAGAATGGCTAATATAACTAATTAGATAATTATAGAATTTTAAATCGCTAAACAATATCAAGTCTATAGTGCTTAATTACTAAGATCATAATAATGAAAATTACACAACATTACTAATAACTAAAAGTCCATTTGGAACATAAGCGAGGCCACTGTCGCCATTTGTTGAGCAACAATTAATAATTTGTAGAAGGAGAAAGATTTTGAGCCAGGTATCTTTACTTGCTATACCCTTGAAATACTCACATATTTTTATAAATACCAAAATCTCATAATATATGATTATTTAATGAATCACTTTTAAACATTATTTTGCCACATAATCAAGTGGACCCACTAGTTATCAGTTATTAGAGCTTAGGCCCATTACTTCGCCTGTGCAACTTTAGCTCAGGCTTTCCGGTAGGCCTGAGAGGCATGCACCTATTCAATAATCGCATTTTACATATGAGCCAATTAGTTTGGGGTGCATTTTTAGATAATGATGGACAATAGTTTTAATATAATTATCTATGCCCCTTATTTTGAAGTAAAATGAATTCAAATGTGCTGCTTATTGAAATATGAATTTTATTTCTTAATAGTATAGGGGGTAAATGTATTGAGTTTCTACTCATTATTCCAATATTTTTGTGCTTTAGTTTTTTAGATAAATAAATTGTGAAGTCCTTAATTGATCTTAAAGGTCATTGGACTATAAGTTTATGGGTTACTTGACTTTCATTTGAGTTGGCAATGTATAAATTATGTACCATTTGGTTTTTATGTAAGCTGAAGTATGTTATAATGCTTGTGTTGAGTAAGTTGTTTAAGCCTTATCCTCTCCAGGATAACGTTATCGTTGTAACCTTGTCGAAGTTGTTAGCAACTAAAGTTTGAATAATTAAGGTTAACTAGGTGGTTATGAGATGGGGCAATGCACATCATAATCCAACACAGAAATATGGGGGAAAAGGGGTCAATATCAAGATTTATCATGTCTTAAGCCCTTGGGATCAAGTCTAAATACTAGTTAGTTAATGCCTTAGGGGGCCCTGCCATTGACGGACATAGTAAGGCAGCATTCAATTGACCTCCTATTAACCTACTTATACCAAAGAAGTGTAACAAGCTCAGAGCGACAATCTAGTGAAGTTTGATTTAGTCATTCATTCTACAAGGGTGACTTCCATTGAAAGGTTATTCATACTTAGCATTTGGATATGTTGATGCTTGAAACATTTCTTGGTGATGCCACTTGTAAATTCTTACATTATTCACGTGATACCAAGTTCTTTTATGTAGGACAAAAATGAAGTTTATTACCATAACTTATGTTGAATCAATATGAAGAGACCCATAGGGAATATGTCTAGTCCCACTACAGTGTCATAACTGATCTGCAATATTTACATACACTAGTGAAGCCTATGTTATCCATCTAATAGTTTGTTGTATGCTACTTAGTGTTATATGAGTCATATGCTATAAGATAAAGTATATTAGGCAAAGAGGGTGTTTTTTCATTTAACTTATTTCAATAATTTGTTAATTTATGTGTGCTACCACATAGTAGGTGCATATGCACGTCATTCATACTTTAACTAGGCGTTACAACTAGGAAGTTAGTGAAGTGGAGGGTAATTTAGATATGGGCTATCAGCGGATATTGCAGTCTTGGGCCATTGATTACTTTTATACAAATAAACATCTCCGAATTAAGGTGACAATAAGTTGATGGACATAAGAAAAACTTTGAAAATGTATTAGCCGAAAGCCCTTTGAGGTTTGAGATTGCATGAGATGGTTAACCTTATGAGGCTTAAACAAAGCCCAAAGGTGCACAAAAGTTACTAAAGGGGACTAAGTTTTAAGATATTCATAAGAAGCTATAAAGAAATGGTATAAATCATTTTTTGCCAAGTCGGGTGGATTTAATGATGCAGGTTTTTACTCATTAAATTATGCAAAATCGAACATGTGCAGAAAAAAAATGTAGTATATGATGTGATTAGACAAGCACATTTCTTGGGCTGACAAGGATTAGATGATAGAAAGGGGAAAATAAAGCATACATAGATGTTGAAGTCATTAAAAAGATAGGGGTGAGTAATAACATCAAGCATACGTAGGTTTTGGGTAATGACTAGTTATGCAGGTTGCGGCACAGGAAAAAGATAGAAGATATGTTACATATGTGCATGTATTATATACATTCGTATAATAAAAACTTTCAAGGCCATAATTTGTATTTTGGTTAAAGAGTCGATAGAATCTATGAATATAATTTAGGCTGATAAATGACACATGGAGGAGTATGATACAAGTACAATAGTTTTATCGGTTAAATATAGGGCACTTGGTGTTGGGACACCCTAACTCATGCTGCTAAGGAATTAGGAGTAATGATTCGACTATATATTGCTCGGACTCTATAGGGTTATTGCAGTTGACCTTATAAGATTGGCATGTCCTATTCAAGAATGAATTAGCTATATGAGTCTTTGTAGTGATTTAAAGGAGCCATAGTAACCTTATCCAACTAATTTTAGACCTTCCTTTCAAGATACCATTACATGATTGTGCAGCCTATATGAGGAACCCGTGACTCCTTGATTACAACCAAGAGCTGTGGCCACACCCATATTATGCTCTAACACAACTAACAATTCCTTTTTGAGTCATATTAATCCCATTGGTTACATAAAATTTATTGATCCCCTTAGCAATATTACATTAGATTTTTTTCCCCACCATTGAACTACCTTATGACATTAGGCCGTATATGGAATCATGATCATCAAGTTTAGATATGTCCCTCTAGATTTCAACAATTATCTTTACCCAACTTACTCCTCACAATCTTTTTTTTCCCAGTCATCACATAGCTTTTCTTGCTCACCACCGACCATTATGTTGATTATTTCTTTTCGCCAAATTTTTTGAATCCATTATATTTAAAAAAGGATTTAAAGCTTCAAACTCTTTTACTTAACCCTCTCAGTAGTTGTAAACTATATGTCCCTATGAGCATGACCTGAACGTAGGACAATGCTATTACTTATGTCGTTTGTCACCTTCTTACCAGTGCTCCTATAAATTTTACGTCTTTATAACCTTGGGACTTAATCCCTGCTCTTTAATCCTTGTGAATAAATTAGGCACCATCATTATTTCTATTCTTGTCACCACATAGGCGTTCATGTGGATCCCCATCTAAACCAAGGAAGATACATTTGTAAAAGTCTCTACTCCATTCAGTGGTGTCCAGTTTTACCTTTCATTTACCCCATAAGTTCAACTAAGTTTTTTTATCTATGACCATCTCTAATTGTGTTGACTCACAACCATTTGAACATCTTGACTTTCAAATGGAATTCGTGTATGGGGGAAAAAACCACCCTTACATGATAGGATGACCTTACTACTCTATTTCAGATATACACCTTTTATATTCTATCCCTTGTAGATGGTGATGTTCGACATGATCAACAACTAAAACTCTCTGTTCTTAGCACTTGTTTGGACCTTAAATCAATATTGATTTCACTATCTTTTTCTCACATAACCAATCTCTAGAAATGTTTGATCCTTATCACCAGCCATTGCTAGATTGCTCATGTTTAGAATCATTTTATTCCACCACATTATAGAACTACCTTTGCTCATCATTCTATACTCTATCATTTCTTCTTTGAAAGAATTGGTTACTTACCCATTACTTTCATATGATCGATGTAGCTTCCTCTTAGTCATTTTCGGTTCAATTATTATTCGTAATCCTTCCTTATTGCATCATAAGTTCTTACTCTAAATGGTTTACTTAAATGGTTTTGATTGACATTCACAGTTGTAAAAAAAAGCTCATCTTTTATATTGATGACATTTTCTTTAACATGCCTCAAACTCCTTAATGTCATAAATTATAAGTGATGTTCTCCCTGAAATGCAAAACCCTCATCCTTACAATTTGCCTTTACTCTACATTGTTCTATTTATACCATCAAAGCCTTATAAATTGTAAAAAGATACCTATGATTTCCTTCTAACATGACTAAATCTGGATGTGAATCTTGTTACATACAACTGATATAACCCCTTCTTAATGAAGTATGTTCTTTTTTGAACTAAATACACCCTTTTCTAACCTAAAAGGATCATTGGAACCCTAATACTTTTGTTCTGATAACCTCTTTTTGGATCTCATCAAAAGTGTACTTGTGTATGGAGCCTTGCTTGGCCCTACTTTACATTCATATGTTGACACAACCCATTCTAAATAAAAGATACAATCTGACCTCTTGATGGGAGAACATATTCAATTATCTTGATTGTATCATCCATTTATGATGTGAATGGTGTATTTATTTTATTCTTATAGATAGTAATGCTATCCTATAATTATATCATCTTCTTGAACCCTGTTCCTGTATGCAGATGGCATGAATGGCCAGGTATATTGGTTCGCCACCTGTTGCCTTCAAAGTCTACTTTTCAATCCTCCATGGTATTAATGTTCGGATATGCTTAGTTTTGTTATCATTTATCTTTCAGTCCCTATTGCACTCATTGTTGCTCAGTAGATGTCATGTTAAACCTTTCACTTGTTAGATGTTAGCATTTCATTATCTATTCTTGAGAATTAGTATTTCTTCAATAACACACCTACCACTATCCTGGTTGCAATCTTTCTTCATAGCCACCCTTTTCTTTTGTCCATCTGATGGCTATTAGCTTGAAGTCAAAGGTAGTTTTATGATAAATATGGTTAATCCTTTCACATACTCATGAGTTCACTATTTTATACTTCGCAAATATATTATTTTCTACATTCTGAAAGAGTAGTAAGACCCTCTTGGCATATAGGAAGACTTTAAGTAGCATAAAGCTAACGATGAATTCTATATTTTTAGTTAATCTAGCAAGTTATATGTATGCTGGCTCCAAAACTACACAAACATAAAAGCATAAAGGCTCAAAACGAGGATCATTACTTTGCTTTAGATTAAATCAAAGTAATTTGGTGGGCTCAACATTTATAAATCAAATAGCATTAGAGCTTAGCCATATGAACGAGTGAAGCCCTTAAATGATGTAGGATTGAAGGTATAATTTACAATAGAATGCCAAGTACTTCTTCTAGGGGGAAAGGCTGTAATAACTCGAATCCAATTTGCATTAACTACTTTCACTTAATTAAGTTTAACAAAAATTGATGGCATGCATTCTAATTCAATGTGTAGACATGTCTTGTAGGGCTCTAGTGGCTTGAATGCCCTTGTGTTCAAACTTCGCAATGTGCTGAATTGTTTTTTTTTTTTTTTTACTTATAAAGTAAATAATAAGGTAATAACCAGAATTCAAGAGTAACATATCCATACAGATAACTAAACTTAATTTATATAATACATATTCGAGTTTTGTTATTTAGGTTAGGATAATTTGAATTAATTGAGCAAATGAATAGCCTATTATATCACTCAATTAATTATCTAATTAATTAATTATGAGGAAAGGTATACACATATAGGTAAGAAAGAAAAGGAAAAATAAAAAAAAGAATAGCAACTAAACTTAATTTATATAACACATATTCTAAGTAATAAAACTTGGACAAAGAAAAATCTCCCACAATCTTCTGTTCTCTTCACCCCTTCCTTACATTTCCATCCTCCCTACTCATAGGCCCACTGTCGTCTGAATGTCTCTATCCGCGTGTCTTGCTACCACCAACTTATCAGCCACCAGTCAGCCACCACCATTCCACTACCCTTCTTCGTCCTCTTCCCTATTTTATTTTGTTTTCAAAGAAAAACACAAAATCCTTTTATCCTTTTCACATGCATTTGAGTTATTTTGTTAAATTCATGAAATTGATGAATCTATTTGGACTTAGACGGATATTTAATGTTCATTGGAGCATTGATTTTGGTTTCTTCAGATAATTAAGTGATTTGAGGTTGTGGGTGGTGTGGAATGCTGAGTGGATGAAATTGAAGTATAGGCGGTATGGATTTGATGCTATTGCTAAGTTTGAACTTATATGCACCAAATTAGGGTTTCCGTGCTTGAGTATCTGGGTTAGAAGAATGAAGATGGGGGAAAAAAATATTTTTAATTTTTGGATTTCCTTAGAAATTCGAGCACTGTAGTTTTCGGGAATTTTAGGTTGGCCAAAAATCCTGAATATTTTACTATAGGTTCTCTATGATCTTTCAATTTATTGAAACTTTTCATGAATTTTGGTTGTGCATTCTCTGAGTTATGAATTTCTAATTGAAGCTACCCCATTTTTGTGGATGAATTTGGCCAGTGTTTTAGCTCCTATCAAAGATGGACTTGGAGCAACATATAGAAAATTTTATTGCAGATCTGTCATAATATTTTATAATTTCTTATAGCATTTCATGAATTTTAAATGTGTATTTTCTGAATTGTTGATTTTTGAATGAAACAATTATTTTTAGGGTAGGTTTGGAGTTGATCAATGAAGTGAGTTTTCGTGCCAGAGATGTGTGAGCTATGAAAGTAAACACTCATGGATGCTTTCCTTTAATTTTGTTTAATTGAGTATTGAGGTATCCTGCCATTCTCTAGGGAAAATTTGGTGATTTGTGTTGTATCTTAGGATTGGCCATAAATAGGCATGAAAAAGGCAGGGGATATGAACACTATGCTGATGGTGACAAAGGAGGAAATTAAAAAGGTTAGGAACATTAATTAAATGTGTACATTTGGGAATAATTAAGTGATAAATTAGGTTAGGTTTTCATTTTTAGTAAATAGATTGTCTATTGGTGAGCATTAAGAAGGGTCTTTCTTGGTTGCTTTAATAGTCAATTGGAGGAAGTGAACTTAGGAGTTCGGATTAGTGCTAGTGACAAGTTAAGTCGTGATTATAGCTAACTTGTTGAATACAGTAACTGTGGGTTCTATTAAAAATATTAGTGGACCAAAGGTGAAACGTTGATTATGGTATAAGGGTCCTATTCTTTCTTGCGCTTGGGAGGATTTAGCTACGTCTTACAGCTTCTTACATCTCCTTGTAGCTTCTTACATTTTTAACATAACCCATACATCATCTTGCATTTTCTTACATCTTCATACATCATCTTGCATTTTCTTACATCTTCTTACATCCCATATAGATTTTTATATAGCATTCATTTATTTTTGATATATTAATTGCAAAATTATGTATATAATTTTTTATTACATTACCACTATACAGAATTTGTGAATATCTTATGAACACAACATTTATATTTATATAAACATAAAAAAAGAATTTAACGACATAAGTTATATTAGAGTTTCAACATGAAAAATATATATTATTATAGAAGAAATAAGTGGCCATGCTTTTAAAATGATAATACAAAGCTTTCGTTCATATTTAAGTTTAAATTATATATAAGAACTCTTAAACTATATGTGACAAAAGCATCATAGCCATTTTATCCCTACTGTGATCCATAAAAATTTTGTTGCTATCATTGTGCAGTTGAACATTTAGTGGTCATTCTAAATTTGGTTCTCTTATTAAGATTGATATGTGCTTATTATACATAATAATAAAATTATGGAGAGTACAATAAGAAACGATTATCTCAAGCTGTTGTTCCTGTCCGATTTAAAATTATTTACTTAAAATATGATTTCATTCAAGGGTTGTATTCAATTTTGTGAGAATTTTTTTTTTTGGGTTATACTTTGCTTATTGGAAGATCAAACTAATGTAAATATAAGAAATAACCTCAAGTGTAGGAAACCTCGATTGAAGAAATTTCTAGGTTTAATATATTTTATTGTTTTTAAATGTTTATTTTCAATAAGTTTATTATTTTAATATTATTATTTCTCATCCAAAATGTTCATAGTAAAAGAAACAAATTTTGTTGCAATAATATTAAGAAATAATTTGTTTACTGATGGTATTAAATTTATTTCATAAATATGACTAATATATTACACATTATTTCATAAATCATACATTAAACACCAATAATATGCATACATGTCTACAAATTATACTATACAACTCTTCAACAATTTAACAATTCCTTACATTTATTCTTACACCTCCTTACCGTTCTTTACGTATGCTTACAACTTCTTAAATATTCTTACAACTCCTTACATCTTCTCACAGCTCCTTACATCATCTCACAACTCTTTATAGCTCCTTACAGCTCCTTACAGCTTCTTACATTTTCTTATAGCTTACAACTATAACTTACCGTGGAAAAGAATAGGCCCTCAAAGTAAGTAAATGAAAACTAATATTATACTCAAACTTATAAAGTGAATACCAAGCTAATCCAAGATTGGGTAATGACAAAGTCATGTTGAAATGAGCCAAATCCATAAACTATGCCACTTGACCTTACCCTTTTTAGTAGCAAAATACTATGTTACAAAGGATAGAAATTGCAATATTGGTCACGAGAATGGTTAATTAGATTAATTAACTTTAAATAGCTAAGAAAAATATCAAGTGTATCATGCTCAATTGCTAATATTATAATAATGGAAATTATATAACATTACTAATAATAAAATGTTGCAGCATAAGCAACACTAATGCCCCCATTTTTATTGCCCACAATTAATATCTTATGGAGCAAGAAAGATTTTGAAACAAGCTACGTTTACTGCCTGTACCCTTCAAATATTCACATGGTTGTATTTAATCTCATAATATACAAGTATTTAATGAATCATTTTCAAGTATTTTTTTCCACATAATCACGTGGACCTACTAGGTTTTACGGGTTAGGCCCATTTGTTAACCAGGTGGTTGCAAGTTAGGGTGCTACACATCATAATCCAACATAGAAATACAGGGAAAAGGGGGTCAAATAAGGTCTAAAAGAGATTAAAATAATGGTTATCAACTCTGGTATACTTATCCATTGCTTGCCCCAAGAAAGATTGCCAACAAAAGATCAATAGGGATAAACTCACCTCAAATACCAACCTTCTTAAGCATGCAGTAATGATAAAATTAGCAGGCATGGAAACTCACAATAAAGAAACTCAACAAGGGCAAAACCTTCACTTTTCAAAACATGTTTTAAAACAAGTTAGAGGATCACAAGGCCATTATGTAAGAGCAAACATGCCATATTGAATCATGAACCATGTCATTACTTCCTCTTGGAAATTACTAAGCTAGTTAGGCCAATAGAACCCTACTTTTGGGAATGAAGTGGAAAACTCCTCTCTTATGTTAGGGTAAAGCAATGATTCACTCAAACTACACTTAATGCTTGCATACTACCATAGACCTGGCTAAACTCACAATTCTCCACCACTAAGGACTAATAATAGAAGTGTCAATCATGAGGACTTTTAAGGCATGTAATGGGGCAAAGGTTAAGCATAAGGAGGAAAATAGTTGGGAAAACAAAGGTAAATAGCCAAGTAGCTAAAGAACAACAACGTCCACTTCATAGCATCATATAATCATCAACAACATCCCTACAAAAGAATAGTTAGTAAGGGCTAAAGCAATTTATTAAAGATTCCCTTCGCCAAACACTTATTTGCACACTCTTTGTTTTTTTTTTTCTTTCTCTTCTCTTATTTTTTCTTCAACTTCGATTGCTATTTTCTTTCAAAACAATAAACAATGGAAGACAAGGACTAGGCAAAGTTTCATCTCCCAATATGAAAAATCAAGAGTCAAAAATCAATCACAGACCATTAAGGTACACCAATAAGCAAATCCCAAGGCCCCTACTTAGATGAAGGCATTGCTACACTAACCTTGCTTAAGGTGGAATAAGGTGTTTTAGGCTAAACTTAAGTAGATAATTGTGAAGCAAATGAGGGGAAACGCACAAGAAGGTCAACAAAAGGGTTATAACACCATATGGTGGCTTTTTTAGCTGATGTGGTACATAAAGCAGCTCCATGCCTCAAATATACCAACACTGCGCATATGCCATATATGATTTCAAAGAGGGTTTGGCCAAGTTCTAAAGATACAAGCATAAGAGGGTTATACACCTATGAAAGAAGACATGTGATTTGATAGAATGAATAGTCTTTTGTGCTCAAAAGTCTCACAAGGTCTTCTATCACAATCTGGAAGTACCTCAAATGATTGGCTAACTACTAGGGCTTAACAATTCATGCCAAAGCAAATCCTCAAAGGCCAAGGCACAAGCACAAGGCCTAGCAATCAAAGCATTTCACAAATCATTTCTGGGAGTTTCATAATGTTAAACCTCATTTGTCACGATAATCTACAATTATCAATCAAATCATCACCCCTTCAGGGTCATCATAGGAGGGGTTTTCACAATTGATCAAAATTTTTTTCCTTTTTTAATTTTTCTCTCAAAACAACAAAATAAAAAAAAAGCCCACAAATCAATAAAGACTACTGACTTAGGCATATAATAAGAAATATAGAGAAAAGGAAGAAGGTTACCTCAGGTATTCCAATTTTACTTCACCTTCCATTGTGAGCCAACATGACATAGACAGGAAATTCATACAAGGCGACAATGGAACATCTAACCTATATGGTCTACCCTAAATGCACATGCTAGTAGGAAATAAAAGCTAAGCTATTATGACGCGAACTCATATGAATGCCTTAATACTATCCTAACTAAATACCATGAAAGATATGTAAAAGGTATGTATAAGGTTATACAAATGTCAACTTCTACCTGCCCTCACCACAAGTATCAGAATGGCAAGTAAGTTGCCATAATAGATTAGGTAGCCTCACAAAGCCAACAGAAACCACAAGGCAGAAGCTAGCTCACTCCACTAGGCTTTAGTCTTTCATTGTCCAGAATCAAATCTATAGTCAATAAAAATGAGGGAATGGGGGTAAGACTTACAGAGCTCAATAGGGCCCTGGAGACCCGCAGGGCCTCCAATTAGTGGAAGGTTATGCCCACTGATGCTGCTCATAAGCACAGAAGACCGTGTGCTCCATGTTCTACTTCACGGGTTAAATTCCATCTAGTTCTGGAGGAAGTGCAGGTTGTGTACAGGCAGTGATCCAAGTGTTTGAGAATATTTTGAAACATAAATGGAATAACCATACTTGGAGTAGGTACTCCTGAATGACCTGTTGTAGATGGCCTGGCTTTAGAATCAGCATTAGGCTGCTAGCCCCAGAGCGAGGGACACTACTCGCGATGGCCCCTTATCCTTGGAAGCCTCAGCATGGAAGATCTCCCCGTCAAACTCGCCGTCCATGTCATCATCATATATTAATTTAGAGGGGCTAGTGATTGTAGCCTTCTTCTAGTTTATGAGTGGAAACAAAGGTTGGCTAATGATGAGTAAGCCGAATTTAACACCCATCAAGTTCTCTAAAGAGCTTCGCATTAATGCGTGTGACAACATCTATGTGCGTTGGGGTGCTTAACGTCTCCGCGTTGTCAACTGCAAAGGCTTCAATAATAGCGGTGATGACAAACCCCATGGCTACCACTACCTTAGGGCCTTGAGTTTGCTTATCTAAATGGTGGGCTATAAAGGAATCAATATTCATAGCCTTTCTATGTGGTACACTCCATAGGATAAACAACCCCCATTGTGCACCATATTCTGACTATCTATCCTAGAAAATACATAGCTTGCTGTAAGGCAATGGAGATAGCAAAGCACGAGGTTGCAAATACCGATAGCCTTAGTAGACCTAGCCTCATATTTTCGGCTGGAATAACTGATGATGTACTAAAAACGGCCTTGATCATACTCATGATTGTTAGGTTCAATTGCTCCACTATTTAAAAGTTGGAAAAGGACATTGATTTGGGCAAGATTTAGCTCAAAGGTTTAATTAAATAATTGAAACCTAATATACACATGGTCATTCCTAAATTTCTGGTCTAAGTCCACCATAAGCGCACTCATAAATTCCCAAACGGGCCACTCATACACTTGCTTTTGCAATGTGCCAAAATGCCACCAACCATGTCTCCTAAGAAAAGTGCACAAGTCATCTAGTAAATGCAAAGTTTCTGATGCAAAGCCACTGCAGAGCTTAAGCCTACTCTCACTAGTGAGGTCATGTACCAAGTTGGCCCAATATTGACCCTAGGTCATGGACCAGGTCACCCTAGGTCAACATTGACTTAGGGCCCTTAAATAGGTCCAAGTTGGGTTAGAAAAGGTGGTTTTGTCAGTAGTAGCCCTAAATGAGGAGTTAACTGGCCACTTAATCCTCCCAAAATCACCTCATTAGCTCATTTTCAGTTTCTAGGCTGACTATTTCATTCGTAGCTCACATTTAACTTGGCAAATGAGGTCTAGTTTATATAATTATAAATGGATTGAAAGCTCTGAATATATATTTTATAAGATGTCTTTAATTGCACCTAAACTCCAAGTATTGAAGAATTTGTGTGCTAAATACCGAGCAAGGGTGGTCTAAGACTGGAAAATGCATGGTTTTAATTAGGGGCTTAACTGAGGAGGTTATGGCTATAATTTTGGAGATTAATTTACATAGGATGATTCCTTACATACAAGAGAAGAGTTAACAAGTGAAGACACTTGCACTAGAGGAGTAGAGCCTACTCAAGTCTCTCTAGAAGATGAAGGATAAATCTTGAAAAATACAACTCATAGTGATTGTAATTGTCTTAAGCAGCCCGGTGCACAAGCATCCCGCGTTCACGCAGGGTCCGGGGAAGGGCCGCACCCCAAAGGGTGTATTGTAGGTAGCCTAACCTAACTTTGTCAGTGGCTGATTCCACGGCTCGAACCCGTGACCTTTTGGTCACACGAAGACAACTTTACCAGTTGCTCCAAGGCTCCCCTCCAATTAATTTTTTTTGGATGTTTTGTAAGCCTTCTATTAGTCTACTTGCCCCACTAATGTTTAGGTAATTCCCCCTCTTGTTGGGTATTTATGGACCCAATTAACTTAATGAAAAATTAGATTTGATGAAAGATGTGATAGCTTGAAGCTTGGTTTTCCTCAAATTCTCAAATTCTTTATCTCTCTTAAGAGGGTGGTTATTTGAGTCTTCCCTTTGATGTAATCCTTGGTGCTGAGGATTTAGAGGGTTAAAGGATGTGTTGATTTAATCTTGGTGGTGGTTTAACATTTAGGCTAGATATACACTCTCTGATATATCTCTTGGTTATGTATTTCAAGTATTGATTCATCTCCATTAGAGGCTTTCTTCTAATTGAGGATTCTTTCTCTTAGTTTATCTTTGAAAAGATTGGCCTTCAACATCCATTTGGCTCATCTATGTGGATTTTGCACCTTTATTTAGTCAAATGGAATTCCCCATGCATCATTTGGTATCAGAGGACAATGATTATGTCTCTTGGTAAGCATCCATTCCGACCATCCTTGTGTTGGAATTGCTTAAACTTTACACCCTTCTATACTATTATGTCATTAGTTCTTCCTCTTTAAATCTCTTATCTAGTCCACAAAGAACCCAAATTTTATTCCAAGGACAAACCCTAACCTAAACGCATCCCTAAAATTTGGAAAAATGGAAAAACACGACATTAGAAATTTAGCACTGTCATCCCATCCCACTTAGCATGCCCGTGCCAAAATCCCGCACTTTAAAAATTTAACCCAGAGATTTGGTACAGCCACCCTGTGCTACCTAGCACGACCGTGCCGCCTTCCTGCTCTTTTAGATCCTATTGTAAAGATCTAGAATGAGTCTCCCATGCTATAGAGTAGGACCGTGTCCCCTCTCTTTTCACTGTTTTCCTGCCCGTGCTTATTTAGTATGCCCATGCCCCCTCTGTTTTCCTACTTCTTTTTCCTCCTTGCACCTTTATATCAACCATCACCGATGACGAAAATCCTTCTTACTCCTCAAACATTCCTCTTGAGCAAGCCCATGAAATAGGTAAGGCCTGTAATAGCCCGACCCTAAATCATGCTTATTTATCTAATTAAGCTATGTTATTGATTTTTCACATTTATTTTCCTCATTTAATCGTCCCGGTTAGGAGAATTTAATTTTAGGCCCCACTTTGCAATTCAAGTTTCATTTACCGTACTAATTTCAGAAAACTTGATAGTAGGCCTCGATAATTATTATTTAAAAGATTAAATTATTTTTCATAACATCACAAAAAAAAAAAATAATTTCAAGCTACACAAAAATTTTATCGCAACGAAGTGCTTTATTTTCGAACCCAATTCATTTGGGCCCAACCTAAAGCCCAACATGCTTATACACTTGATTTAGCTAATTATCATTGTTTATATCTAATCATAATCACCAAGAGCTAGTTTTGGGAGCTCAAATATCAGCCACATACTTAGATAACGCAAAACAATCTACAACCAAGCAAGCAAAACACAAAGTCTGTTTCTTCTTCTCTATTTCTTCTTCATCTTCTCCACCTCCACGGCATCATCCTCTCCCTAGCTGCTGCCGCCACCTTCTGCCACCAGCCAGGGCTGCTGCCGGCCAGCCCCACCACTACAGCACCACCAGCTGCCACCCCCTCAACCACCACTAGCACCGAACACAATATCTCCTTCACATCTACTTATATTCAAGCTTAAGTTGTAACACCCCAATCCTAAAGGATGGTTTAGACTAATGATCTTCTGGAAATTACTATTTGTAAACAGCGTAAGTCGTTCATGAATTGGGGGCGGTACCGCCGTTCCCCAATGGAACAAGGCTCTTGGATCTACCTGCAACCACGTACTCACTAAGTCAAACCTGGATACGCAACTATTGAAAAGGACCCACACACAGCCACTAATACAATCCAAAATATGGAATGCATTTGTTAGTACAGCATTAAACGTTAATAGCAGAAGGTCCAAAATGATATACAACTAACGGGTTCTTGGGATGCCAAGCCTAAAGGATCACTGTGAGCTCGTCTAGCGATGCCCCTGCAAAATAACTTCGATATCTCTTTCACTTTGTACTACCCTCAGGTTTTTCCGAGAATGAGCTTTTCACTGATTCCTTTCCTAAAATGAAAACATAAAACATTCGAATAATGAGCCGAAACTCAGCACATACACCCCCATGCAATGAAAATAATACATAAAGAGTTGGGCGCCTGCATTTCAAAATATTTGATTTTTGCAAACAGGAGAGAGAGAATGCATAAATACGATGATTTCTTATTATTATCTGAAAGTGAACTCCTTGGTCGATGTACATCTTGAAACGATCATACTGTAGGTGCTCACCTCCCAGGCCGATCAAGAAGCCTGAGTTGTCACCGCGCGCGGTTATATTGATGGGATAAGCCCCAATGCTTGGGCACTGGGCGGGTCACTTGTTTACATGACAAAACACTGTGAAACTTGGTTCATTGAATGAATCTTGTGTTACTTTTCTTTGCTGAGAAAGACGTGAATTTTCAAAGAGTATAGGCAGTGTACGTACCTGAACTTTGGAAAGCTTCTCTCCAATTTTGTGGGCAGTCTGAAGCAACTGATGTGGCTCACTTCTGCTTCAAGATGTCGTGTTCTTAGTTAGTGAGAAATTCTGAAGCGTATTCAATTCTTTTTAGCTTAATATGCATTTTTACATCAAGGCCCGTGTGTGTCCTTCTTCATTATCAATGTGTCGATTTCTATTGTTAGTATTGAAGTCGTTATCCTTATTGTAGGTTTTTAATTACGCGAGTCTTCAAATGACTTCAAATTATTAATTCGTTTGCTTAACTATGTGTAATAATATATATAGGTGTGGAATATATATATATATATGTGTGTGTGTGTGTGTGTGTGTAATATCTATATGTCGATATATAGAGATATATATACTAATTCGTAAATATTAATTCATAACGAGTGATATGTATCACGTTCACGCCTTCGTCATTCGTTCGTTACCGCTAATAGAAAATGTTGCCAACGATTCTCATTACATAAACATTAGGCTCAAATTCGTGGGCAACTCATGACTCATTTGGCGCTAAACTAACCAAAGTCACCCATGGTTTCAATGGCTCAATCAAACATGTTCCATGGGGCAATTCATATAAATTCAATAACCTTTTAACCAACTACAAGCTTTTAACCGACTACAATTTACGTAACTCACCCATCCCACCAAAATTACATAATAATCCCAAACAACAAATAGTCCTAAAATTCATCCAATCCAACCAAAATTACACAACAAAACACTAAATCGTTCCATAGGATTGATTCACGAATTCGACTAGCAACTAACATTCATATGAACTTCAATTCCTACTCTCCCTCTCACTGCCAATTTGTCCCAACCGCATCCAATTCCCACTGTCCACAAGCCTTTCCAAATTTCATAACTAATCAAATAGAAATGCTAATTACATCACGAAATCAGGAATTTCAATCTCAAACGACCCAAGAAAATCAATCAATTAGGGTTAGGGTTTCACCTTCTCACTTGGCATTGGGGGTTAAAAACGAGAGGAGAGCTGGTGGTGTCGGTGACAGGGGGCAGTGGGCGGCACACGGCTGGCCGGCGAGCCCTCAGTAGGGGCGGGGGACGGCAAAACGAACGGCGACGGGGTCGAACTTGGCGCAGCAAAACAGGGAAGCAACGCAGCTCTGGGCTCGAAACGAATGAACAGAGATGGCGGGGGACACTGGACGGCCATGGCCGACGTTCTGGCGGCGACGGATGGTATGGCGGGAGCAGGTTTTCCGAGGAGCCAAAACAGAGGAAGAGAAAGGGGGCGTCGGGCAGGCAGAGGCCGGGGAAAGAGAATGGGAGTTTGAGTTTTGTTTTTGATTTTTGGTTCCTTTTTGTTTTCCTGATGTCGGTTTCCCCCTTTTTTTTGGTTTGTTTGTGTTTAGCCTTCTGATTATTATTATTATTATTAGTGTTATTATCGTTACTACCATTCAGATAAATGTTTATTTGAAGGAGCATTAAGGGGTTTAATATTACCTTGTGTGAGACCACATCGTCGTTTGAACCTGCACAGCACAAATACAAATACACCACTGTATTTTTTTTTAGAAAAATTAGATCGAAATACGGCGCCTAACTTGATTAAGATGTATTAGGTTTGGGCTGTTACAGCCTTCCCCCCTTAAAATAAATTTTGTCCTCGAAACTTGCAATTTTAAGGCATGGTCACTATACCTCAAATAATTATGGGTATTTGTTCCTCATATCTTCCTCAGTTTCCCATGTAGCTTCGGTGGAATCATGGTTGGTCCACAACACCTTGACCAATGAAATACTCTTATTTCGAAGTTGTTTGACTTTACAATCCAATATTTGCATCGGACGCTCTTCATACAGTAAATTCTCAGCGACCTCTATCGGTTCTGTCAAAATGGTATGATGTGGGTCTGGAATATACTTTCTAAGCTGTGAAATATGGAAGACATTGTGTATGTGCTCAAGTTCTGAGGATAGGTTTAGGTTATACGCAACTGGGTTTAACTTCTCAATGATCTCATAGGGTCCGATGTATCTAGGGCTTAGCTTGCCCCTGATGTTGAATGTTCTTACTCCTCTAACGGGGGATACATTTAGGAATACTTCGTCTCCTACTTGAAATTCTAGTGGCCTTCTCCTTTTATCGGCATAACTCTTCTGTCTGCTTTGGGCTGCTTTCATATGTTCCTGAATTTTTCTTATTGTCTCAGTGGTTTCCTGAATAAGTTCAAGCCCTATGACTAGTGCTTCATCAAGCTCACTCCAACACAATGGAGTCCTATACTTCCTCCCATATAGTGCTTCAAAAGGGGCCATCTTGATGGTGGAGTGATAACTATTGTTATAAGAAAATTCCACCAATGGCAAATACTCCTCCCATTTTCCTTGAAAGCCAAGTACACATGCCCTTAACATATCCTCCAAGACCTGATTCACTCGTTCTGTTTGCCCATCAGTCTCAAGATGATGTGAACTACTAAAATTTAACTTCGTCCCAAAAGCTTTTTGCAAAGCTTGCCAAAACCAAGCTTGAAACCTCAGATCTCGATCCGACACTATATCTTTTGGTATGCCATGCAATCGAACTATTTCTTTTACATAGAGTTGTGCTAGTCTCTCGGTACCCCAAGTGTCGTGAATCGGTATGAAATGGGCCGACTTAGTGAGGCGATCTACAATGACCCAAATAGCATTCTTCTTGGATGCAGAAAGGGGTACACCCATAATAAAATCCAGCGAGATCGACTCCCACTTCCAGGTAGGGATCTCCAAAGGTCTTAGTTCCCCCACCAGACGTTGATGTTCTACCTTCACTCTTTGGCATGTCAGACATCTGCTCACGTACTCCGCAACTTCCCTCTTCATGTTGTCCCACCAGAAAAATTGCCTCAGATCCCTATACATTTTTGTGCCCCCTAGGTGCACTGAGTACCGTGTGTTATGGGCCTCGTCTAGAATTTTTATTTTTATCTCCTCTATGTTGGGCACACACAGCCTATTCTAGAACCTTAGTATCCCGTCTTCGTGCACTACGAAACCAGGAGATTTTCCCAGTGCCATATTCTCTCGGATCCTTTCTAGCTTCGCATCATCCTTTTGATTTGCTTTAATTTCTTCCAGGAAGGAGGGTTGTACTTCCAATGTCATCAGCAGCCCATCCATGCACCCTGGTAAAACAAGCTCGATGGCCATGGTTTCAAGGTCCCTTGAAATTTTAGGCTGGGTGGTCACTATTGTATTCAAGCAATGTTGAGTCTTTCTGCTAAGTGCATCTGCCACTGCATTTGCCTTTCCTGGATGATATTGAATCTACAGATCATAATCTTTCAGGAGTTCTAACCACTACCGTTGTCTTAAATTGATCTCCTTTTGAGTAAAAATGTAGTTTAAGCTTTGGTGGTCAGTGTACACCTTGCATGGTACCCCATAAAGGTAGTGCCTCCAAATTTTTAAGACGAAAACAACTGCCGCTAACTCCAAGTCACGAGTTGGGTAATTCTTCTCATAAGGCTTGAGTTGCCTAGAGGCATAGGCTATGAGCTTATCATCTTGCATTAGTACACAACCTAGCCCATTTTTGGAGGCATCACTATAAATTACATACTCTTTCCCTTCTTTGGGTTGGGTACGAACAGGCGCTGTGGTCAAACATCTCTTCAGTTCTTGAAATGCTTCCTCGCATTTGTCGGACCACTCAAACTTAGTCTTCTTTAACAGGTTAGTCAAGGGAGTTGCGATTCTGAAGAAATCCTTCACAAATCTTCTGTAGTACCCTGCCAAACCTAGAAAACTTCTGACTTCTGTTACATTTGTGGGCCTGGGCCATTCGGTGATCGCCTTTATTTTCTGAAGATCAACTTCGATTCCGTCCTTGGAAACTACATGTCCTAAGAATATCACCTCAGTTAGCCAAAACTCGCACTTTTTAAGCTTAGCATATAATTGATTTTCCCTCAGCGTTTGCAGAACCGTCCTCACATGATTTGCATGTTCTTCCCTATCCTTGGAATATATCAGAATGTTGTCTGTAAAGACCACAACAAATCTATCCATATAGGGTTTGAAAACTCTATTCATGAGGTCTATGAATGCAGCAGGGGCATTTGTAAGCCCAAAAGGCATCACAGGGAATTCGTAACGACCATATCTAGTCCTGAAGGCTGTTTTAGGAATATCTTCTAGCTTAATCCTAAGCTGATGGTATCCAGACCTCAAGTCGATCTTTGAAAACACTCCAGCTCCTTGCAATTGATCAAACAAATCATCTGTCCGAGACAATGAGTACTTATTCTTGATGGTTATCTTATTTAATTCTTGATAATCTATGCATAATCTCAAGGTTCCATCCTTTTTCTTCACAAATAGCACAGGGCCCCCCCAAGGCGATACACTTGGCCTAATGAAACTTTTTTGCAACAATTCCTCCAATTGATTCTTTAATTCCTTCAACTAAGTTGGGGCCATCCGGTAAGGAGCCTTAGAAATATGTTGTGCTCCCGGAACTAACTGAATCTCAAAGTCAATCTCCTGTTGCGAGGTAGTCCTGGCAACTCTTCAGGAAAGACATCCGGGAATTCCTTGACTACTGGGATATCGTCTATTTTCATCTCTTCTTCTTTTACTTCCATTGCATAACACAAATATCCAACGCATCCTTGTTGTAACGATTTTCTTACTTTCATAACTGAAATCAGCAAAGGATCTTTCCTAAATTTTTCCCCCTGGAAACACACTTCTTGATTTCCCCGCCCCCTTAAAATAACCCTAAGATTTTTGTAATCTATGGTTGCCCCGTATGCAGATAACCAGTCCATCCCCAAGATTATATCGAACTCAGACATATCAAACTGAATTAAATCTGATGGGAACTCATAGTCAGCAATTATGATAGGAACATGCCTATAAAGGATGGGGCATACTATCACCTGTCCATTCGGTATACTAATCATATAGCTCACCCGTTCTTCATGCGTTTTCAAAGTTAGTTACAATGCAGCATGCATAGATATAAATGAATGTGTCACACCCAAATCAAATAGCACACAAAATGGTGTTGAATTTAAAAAGAGAGTTCCAGTAACAACCGTACTAGAAATTGCAGCTTCCTTTTTGCTCATTATATACGCTCGCCCTACTATTGGGGACTTCAAGGGTTGGGATCCCTGACGAGGAGGCGGGGCAGGCTTGGCACTCCTTTTTTCCTAAGCCTTTTGTTTTGTGGGGCAAGTGGCAGCGAAATGGTCAGGGCTTCCACACCACATGTATCTATTAGTCCCAACCCGACAATCGGCTGTAGTGTGGTTCGTTCGCCCACACTTGGCGTAAGGTTTCATTGGTGCTACTGGATGATTGCTAGCAGAGCTACCAGCAGGTTTCTTCTAGGCCACGCTCTGGCTAGATGCACCACGATCATTCCATTTCATTTTTTGATTCCCTGGACCCAGGGCCCTCAATTCACCTTTCACTCGTTCTATCTCAGCTGCTCTGTCATACAATTCCTGATGGGTTTGTATTGGCTGACCTGCCAAATGGTTTCGAATATAGAAAGCTAACCCTTCTTCAAACCTTCTCATTTTCAACCTTTCAGACGCTACGAAATCTGGTGCAAATCTCGCTAGTTCCGTGAATTTCCGAGCGTACTGCATTACCGTCATATTACCACTCATCTTCAACTCCAAAAATTCCTTCTCTTTTTGTCGTTGGATTGTGATTGGATAGAACTTGGCCCTAAGTTCCTCGAGAAACTTAGTCCACGTAAGCTCGGGCCCTTGCAGCTTATCTTTCACTGTGCTCCACCAAATGTCTACTTCTCCGGTTAAATAGAAGGTTCCTATATTTACCTTTTTCTCTTCGGGCAGCTCGACCACTATAATTATCTTTTCCATCCCCCTAATCCAATCTTCTAGTTCTACAGGGTCTAAACTCCCATCATAGATCTTAGGGTTGCATCAAGCTATCCTATCCGCTAGCTTCTCCGACTTTGGAGGGTGTTCTGGAAGTACCTGAGGCCCTGAGAGTACAGTAGGGATCCTTTGCATTAATTCAATTACTAAATTTTTCCAGTAATTCGGATCTTCCACACTACTTGACGCTTCTAAGGCCACAGTTGGGTCCTCACTAAAGTGCTGTTGGGAATTTTTATTAGCCTGGTTTCCCGAATTCTGAGATTGACCTCCTTGGTTATTCTGATTGTTGTTTGCGGATTCTGCCATCCTGAGTCACATAGACAAAATTCAGTATTTGGATTTCACATCACAGTTACATAGAATAGTAATGAGTCACAAATCAAAATGCATTGAACCCCGAGCTTTACTTTCGCTACAAAGACACACATACATTTATAGAAGTCAACAAAAGAATATTATAATAGGTCGCGTTAACAGTCCTTCGACCATCATCTTCCAGCACCGATACCTGCTAAGTTGAGTTACCTTTCAATTCAGATTCGTCTGAGTCCCCCAAAAAGAACGGATTGCCCTATCGCAGCTGGCAAGTTGGGTTGCCTATATACATCACATGTACAAATAGTGAACAAAAGAACCTCACACTATGCCAGTTGTACGACATAAGATACCCAAAATCTCCCTATCCTAGGCCCCAAGTGGACTCATGCCTAATGCTCCAATAAAGGCTCATAATCAGGCTCCGAGGGGTCATCATCCTCCTCCGGATCTTATTCCTCCTCATCGGAACTGACCACAATAATCTCAGGGGAGCTAGGCACATCCACCACCACATGAACTCCAGCGGAAGCTCCTGAACCCTCGTTCGAGACAGCCAGTGGGGTTAAAGCAGATGGCTGGGGAACTGGAGGCTCTTGGGATGCTGGTGGTGGGGGTGGAACGACTCAGGGATGCAGCGGGAATGCCGGGGATATGTAGGGTAGGATCTCATAGGAGATCTCCCTCAAGTCAAACTCTTCCCGAAGTAATAAATCCCTAGTAACCGCAATCCAGGGTCCTATTGCCTCAAACCGCTCCGCATGAACCCCTGGGTCCCCCATGGCCATAAAGTCATGGTACTGTAATCGATACTCATGCCACGGAGCAATGAGAGGCAACGACCCTAGAAGTCGTCGTGTGCGGGCTACCACGTCATGAAATTCACAAAAGGGATCTTGCGTGTGGGCCATCATGGCCGCATGCAGGTTAGTAATATGAACGGCGATTGGGGTATGTGGTGCCATCTGCATGGTACATGCATTTATAGGCGCTCCCGGGTGATCCAACTAAGCATGAAGACAACAGAGAACAGAGAGGTGTAAGTACATGCACACATAGCCAAACCCTAGTAAAAACAAAGCACAAGGTTACCAACATCGAATCCTTAGCCC
Source organism: Lophocereus schottii (assembly GCA_002740545.1). Taxonomy (NCBI): domain Eukaryota; kingdom Viridiplantae; phylum Streptophyta; class Magnoliopsida; order Caryophyllales; family Cactaceae; genus Lophocereus; species Lophocereus schottii. The sequence continues at coordinate 9,551 of NCQV01057809.1, read as the reverse complement.
CTAGTCCCTAACCCTCGCGTGCCTTATGCTCACAGTGATTTACAAACCTGGGCTCTGATACCATAACTGTAACGCCCCAATCCTAAAGGATGGTCTACACTAATGATCTTCAGGAAATTACTATTTGTAAACAGCATAAGTCGTTCATGAATTGGGGGCATTACTGCCGTTCCCCAATGGAACAAGGCTCTTGGATCTACCTGTAACCACGTACTCATGAAGTCAAACCTGGATACACAGCTATTGAAAAGGACCCACACACAATCACTAACACAATCCAAAATATGGAATGCATTTGTTAGTACAACATTACACGTTAATATCAGAAGGTCCAAAATGATATATAGCTAACGAGTTCTTGGGATGCCAAGCTTAAAGGATCACTGTGAGCTCGCCTAGCGATGCCCCTGCAAAAGAACTTCAGTATCTCTTTCACTTTGTACTACCCTCAGGTTTTTCTGTGAATGAGCTTTTCACTGATTCCTTTCCTAAAATCAAAAAATAAAACATTCGAATAATGAGCCAAAGCTCAGCACATACACCCCCATGCAGTGAAATCAAAATAATACATAAAGAGTTGGGCACCCTTATGTCAAAATATTTGATTTTTGCAAACAGGAGAGAGAGAATTCATAAATACGATGATTGCTTATTATTATCTGAAAGTGAATCCCTTGGTCGATGTACATCTTGAAATGATCATACCGTAGGTGCTCACCCCCCAGGCCGATCGAGAAGCCTGAATTGTCACCGCGTGCGGGTATATTGATGGGCATAAGCCTCAATGCTTGGTCACTGGGCGGGGTCACTTGTTTATATGACAAAACACTGTGAAACTTGGTTCATTGAATAAATCTTGTGTTACTTTTCTTTGCTGAGAAATACGTGAATTTTCGAAGAGCACAGGCAGTGTACGTACCTGGTCTTTGGAAAGCTTCTCTCCAATTTTGTGGGCAGTCTGAAGCGACCGATGTGGCCTCACTTCTGCTTTAAGATGTCGTGTTCTTAGTTAGTGAGAAATTCTAAAGCGTATTCAATTCTTTTTAGCTTAATATGCATTTTTACATTAAGGCCCGTGTGTGTCCTTCTTCATTATCAATGTGCCGATTTGTATTGTTAGTATTGATGTCGTTATCCTTATTACAGGTTTTTAATTACGCGAGTCTTTAAATGACTTCAAATTATTAATTTGTTTGCTTACCTATGTGTAATAATATATAGACGTGTGGAATATATATATGCGTGTGTTTGTGTGTGTGTGTGTGTGTTTGTGTTTAATATCTATATGTCGATATATAGAGATATATATATTAATTCATAAATATTAATTCGTAACGAGTGATATGTATCACGTTCACGTCTTCGTCATTCATTCGTTACCGCTAATAGAAAATGTTGCCAACGATTCTCATTACATAAACGTTGGGCTCGAATTCATGGGCAACTAATGACTCATTTGGCACTAAACTAACCAAAGCCACCCATGGTTTCAATGGCTCAATCAAACATGTTCAATGAGGCAATTCGTATTAAATTCAATAACCTTTTAACCAACTACAAGCTTTTAACCGACTACAATTTCCCTAACTCACCCATCCCACCAAAATTACATAATAGTCCCAAACAGCAAATAGTCCCAAAATTCATCCAATCCAACCAAAATTACACAACGAAACACTAAATCGTTCCACAGGATTGATTCACGAATTCAACCAGCAACTAACATTCACATGAACTTCAATTCCTACTCTCCCTATCACTGCCAATTTGTCCCAACCGCATCCAATTCCCACTGTCCAGAAGCCTTTCCAAATTTCAAAACTAATCTAATAGAAATGCTAATTACATCACGAAATCAGGAATTTCAATCTCAAACGACCCAAGAAAATCAATCAATTAAGGTTAGGGTTTCACCTTCTCACTTGGCATTGGGGGTTAAAAACGAGAGGAGAGCTGGTGGTCTCAGTGACCGGGGGCAGTGGGCGGCACACGGCTGGCCGGCAAGCCCTCAGTGGGGGTGGTGGACGGCGAAGTGAACGGCGACGGGGTCGAACTTGACGCAGCAAAACAGGGGAGCAACGCAGCTATGGGCCCGAAACGAATGAACGGAGATGGAGACTGGGCGGCCACGGCCGGCGTTTTGGCGGCGACAGACGGCCAGGCGGGAGCCGGTTTTCCGGCGAGCCAAAACAAAGGAGGAGAGAGGGGGTGTCGGGCAGGCAGAGGTAGGGGAAAGAGAATGGGAGTTTGAGTTTTGTTTTTGATTTTTGGTTCCTTTTTGTTTTCCTGATGTCGGTTTCCCCCTTTTTTTTTGGTTTGTTTGTGTTTAGCCTTCTGATTATTATTATTATTGGTATTATTATTGTTATTACCATTCAGATAAATGTTTATTTGAAGGAGCATTAAGGGGTTTAATATTACCTTGTGTGAGACCACATCGTCGTTTCAATCTGCACCGCACAAATACAAATACACCACTGTATTTTTTTATAAAAAAAATTAGATCGAAATGCGGTGCTCAACTTGATTAAGATGTATTAGGTTTGGGCTGTTACATAAGTGAGGTAATCTTTAGATCCAAGTTTGTTTAATTCATGGTTTTATGTTAATTTTGATCATGAATCATGTTGTCTTGAAAGTGTTATTTTGATATTTTGGTTGTTGATTATGCTTGAAAGCAAGAAATGATTGAAGTTGTTCATGATCATGCAAGTTTAGGTTGTGATGATGGGTTTTGATTATTTTAAATGAGGTTTTGTGATCTTTGGTGTTGCTAATAATATCAAGAGGTTAGATGAGTTAAAGAGTGATTTTAGTGGGTGGTTATGTGAAGAAAAGATTGAACATATGCGAGTTAAAATTGGGAAATAGACCTAAAATAGGGGCCCCTTCGGGAATTAACTTATACTGTTTGGCACATCAAAAAATTGTGATTTTTGGTGTAGTGATAGCGTGATGAGTTTTCTTTCAATAGGCTCTGGACTTACTAAATTTGGAGTTGTGGACAAAGTTATGACTAATTTACTGAGGATTGCGCAGAATGCATCGAAACTAGGAGCATATTTGAATAGGAGAATTTATGGAAAAAACTGGTATTGATTAGGCTATTGAACAATTGTATTTTTGGTGTGTGTATATTTCAATGAGTTATGTTTCAAATACCTTTTGAATTGCCTTAATCTGAGTTTTGTGGAAAAAGTTATCATCGTTTTGCTACGACTACGCAGATTGAAATAAAATTATTAGTGGACATTATGAGCTTTTCAAATTGGAGTTTAACATCATAGTTGGAGGTCAAGAGTTAAAGATATGAATTTTCTAGTGCAGACCATCAAACGGTAATATGAGTGAATACAAATCATGACATTTGAAAATATTATCTGAAATTTCTATATAATTATAAGTATTGCAAGGAAATTACAAGGTTTAGTGAGTTCAACAAGTTTGATTAGTGTATGGAAGCTTATTTGGGTTGGAAAACCGAGTTAAATGAGCGTGAAAATAAAATTTGAGAAGTAGGCAGAGTAATGACTCAAATCAGTGTCTATTGGACTCAGTTGGGATTATTTGAGCTTTTATGAACGTCAGAACACCTCCCCCAACATTAAGCCTTCTATTATCCATTTCAAAAGCATTACACTTTCCATTATCCATTTCGAAAATATTAGAAACCCATATTTCATTTATATCATTTAAGATCTTTTCATTATCACCTCAACCATTCCAATTTGGTCTATTTTGTTTCAGTTTGTTGTATTTCAAGTTTAATAATCCGAATTGATTTGTGTTTCAAATTATTTTGTTGTAACTTATGTTGTATTGAATTATTGGAAATGTGGAAGCTTTTTAATTAATCAATTTTCATTACAACGGGGGTAAATATTATTTAATAATTGCATTTATCTATAGTTATATTTCTTTGGCAGAATTGGAGCCTAGTCTATGGTTTCCATTGTGCATAAGTATTATCAATTAAAATATCATTTCAAAGACTTCAGGTACATCCATCGCCTGCATCTTTAGAAACCAGACTTCATTTATCAAAATATCATGTTTAGTAAGTACATCAATGAATCAGTTTACACAGTGATTTATCATTTAATTAGTTACCCCGTCAGTTATCATCTATAGGGCATTCGCCCTTCAGTTACCCACGCGGCTTTAGGCCAGGTCCCTGATTGGCTTGGCAGGTTTACACTTATCCATAGATCGTAACAGTATCAAGGGGTTCGTTATCAGATAATAACTAGCAATGAATTTTTGCATCATCTCATTCACTATTTTAATTTAAAATGAATTGCAAATTGGGCCCAACCAGTGTTTCAATGATCATTTAGCAATACAGGAATGCATGTACTGAGTTTCGGCTCACAGTTCGAAATATTTTTCATGTTTTGTTTTATACAAATGCTTGGAGAATTGCCCTCATGCTAACAAATCGGCTGAAGAAAATAAGCGAAGCAAGGAAATCCGGACGGATCAGAAGTAATGCAGTATATGCATGCTTTAAAGCTGTATCTTGAATTCTTCAGTGGATGGAGATGTAGACATTAGATGGTGAATTATTTTCTTATGGTCTATAAACCTTGCATTGGTTAACACTATTTGTGAATGGTTGATTATATATGAAGGTGTATAATTGAAGTTATGTTTAACTGTGTCATTTATAGTACCTATGTTTCAAGCCTTGTCCTTTTAGATGGCGGTAATGCCCCTATCATTGGATTGTCTAGATTAATTAAGGGATTTATTAAGGGATTATAATACAAACAGTGAAACATGTTTAATTTGGGGGCGTTACTGATTTGGTATCAGAGCTAGGTTGAGATTTTTTTTATGGAATATGGAGTATGGAGTTAAGATACTGAGAAAGTTAGTTAGTGATGAATGAGGATTATTATGACATTCTTAGAGATTTGTGACACTACTAATGTCTGCTTATCTCACATATATTCTATTAATATATTCTTCTTGTCAGATGGATCCATACAATGTGTATATAGTTTGATTTTGAGTATCAGATTCGAGGATGATTTTGAACAAGTTAAAGGTGTTCCAATGCATTTAGGTCTGTATGGCCATATGAGCCACCCATCTGAATAGTATATCATCCTTTTAGCTGGAATTGTTTATTTTTGCGATGTAAACCCTTGTACTCCAGGCGTGTAGCCCATAGATTTATGGTCTCCAGTGTGTAGTCGTTGAGCTTGATTTGATATCCTTTTATACTTCTATTCAATGCAGGGGATGTGAGGTAAGGCTTTAAGCCTGGAAAATGGCTAGTTTGCAAGCGAAACTCTGTCTGTTTCACCCCAGTATTTTAGAATCACTAACACTCCTAGCCTTAGGGTTGGGGGTTTTTACAAATATGTCCTATGAAAGGCCCTTCACTCATTTTGAGGTTAAATGCATAGGAAAAACCAAGTATGGGCAGAATGCATAAGTTCAATTAACTTGGCAATTTTGATCAGTGCACAAGGACTGATCTTGAAGTAACTTTTGTCCATGATCAACATGACTTACGCAAGGGTTTCCTATCCTGAATTTAAGGTTAGGGGATATCTTTCATATAAACACAAGTCAAAGTCTGCAAATTGGGTAGAATCCTAATGCACAAGGTATGGATTTAGTCCACTTACAGCCTATGCATTCTATCAGATAGAGATGTTTTAGTCAGTTTATGTCAAAACACAAAAAGTAAGCTTCCCAATGACCCATATCACGGCACATTTGGAGAGTAGCGGTTAATCAAATAGCCTAGAAGTCTGAGGGTATAGACTATTCAAGTCAGTGGATACATACAACTTTGAGCTTATATTTTCTCATATTATGGGTGTCATTTTATGCATTTTTTGGATCTAAGTGGCAATTACTTCAATATGCTTCATCGATTGCAGATATTTTCTTCTGTAACTCAAGAATTTCATCTTAGTGAGCTATGTGGGGGTTCTTGATGTAGTATCCCCTAAATTATAGGATTTTAGAGTGCCTTATTCAACGGTACATAAGTTAAAAACCATTGACTACCGATGATTCCATACAAGAGAAACCAACGACATATTAGAGAGACATTTTGCTTCAATCCATTGCAATTCAAGACTTGCTTAAATTGCCCAAACTCTTGAACGCAGTCCATTGACTCCACCTCTATTTGTGAAGTAGACATTGCTCTAGAAAATATTTCACTGCACTTTCTAGTAACATACCATCTACCATTGTCATTGTTGGATTATCAACTATTGGATACTCCTCACTTTTACTAAGGGTTTTATTTTTTTGTCTTTATGGCATCTCCCCATCAAGTTGCATTATCATTCACTCTCACATTACATCTTCATCAGTTCTGATTACCTTTTTGTCTTTTTAGGAGCCCAATTGCTGCTAGTAGCTGGTTTATGATTAGGATACACCTATGTCAATAGATGATAATTTTGTATAGGGGCTGATTCTTGTCTAACTTGTGGAATCCGTTGCTAAGGGAAACGCAATGTGACTACCTTTTTTGGCTGATTCAATCTAAGTACCCTATGGAAGACCACTTGCATAAAGCTTAAGTTTAACAATCAAAATATTTGCCATGCAGTTGGATTACATCAGTGAGAAATTTTGATGGGTTACTGCCCTTGAGAAAATGCCTTTAGTTGATTCAGACTAAAGAACTCTAGAGTGCATAGTATGACCCAGTAGAACCTAAAAAATAGGTTCAAGGAATGGAGAAAATTTTCTCAGTAATAGAGGTTCCAGGGGAGAAAAAGATGAACATTAGAACATTTTAACTAACTGGTGAAACCGATATTTGATGAAACACTATTAAGAATAGACTTTTAGGGCCTAACTTCAGTTGGAGCAGAATTGTAGAAGAACTAAATACACCGCTCCGGATTGCCAAGTGGGAACTAACAAATGCACATGATACGGTAGCCCAGAGCACCTCATCGCTGCCTATTCCCGAAAACTGAAGGCTGTGGAGAAGGGCTCTCACTTTCAAGGCCCGCAGCTGTAAGAAGGGCTTATGTGTTGAGCAAGAAGGAAGCTGCCACCTCTAGTACAGCACTAAAGCTCTCTTTTAATTTTGAAGCGATTTTGTCTATTGATTGATTCAGTTGCCACTCATTTATTTATATTCACACGATCTGCTATGCAAGTGAACCTTGAGAATAAGAAGGTAGAAACCAATTATAGAATCAAGTTATCCAACGACTCTAGAATTGAGTGTTCTACATCTCATAAATTTGTTTCAATTACTATTGGTGAGATAGTTTCCCGTGAAGTTCTGATTCAATTTAACTCATTAGACTTTGATATCATTTTGGAAATGATCTGGTTGTGTACTTATGGGGTCAAGATAGGTTGTGATGACCCTAAGGTTATTTCAAAAGATGAACAAGGGAGACAAATATGTTTTATGTTCAAAGAAAAGAAAACCCTTGTCCTTTAAATTCTGTTATGAAAACATGTGAGCTCTTTTATCAAGGATATATTTTGTATTGGTGTTATGCTAGTAACATTCAACTGAAGGAAGACAAACCAAAAGATATCCCTATAGTTAGTGGATTCATAGATGTTTTTCTAAAGAATTACCAGGAGTGCTCTACAAAAAGAAATTAATTATGAGATTAAATTAATCTCTGATGCTTAATCTATCTCCAAAGCCCATATCGTATGGCGCCAATAGAGCTTAGAAAACTGAAAATTCAGTTAGATGAGCTATTACAAAAGGGATTTATCAGACC
>NCQV01057804.1:6055-26830 GCA_002740545.1 Lophocereus schottii | reverse complement strand
GCCGGGAAACTTAGTGTGGATCCACTTGAGGAAGGAAAGATTCCTAAGCAAACACAAGTCCAAAATCATGCCGAGATCATATGGTCCCTTTGAGATACTAGAGAAGGTCGGGCCTAATGCCTACAAGGTCGATTTGCCCGGTGAGTATGGGGTCTCTGCAACCTTCAATGTGGCTGACCTCAGTCCCTACCTCGAAGAGAATGAAGAAATCCCAAGTTTGAGGCCAAACTTCAACCCACTTGGAGAGGATGATGGGGACCATCCAACCAAACCTCCCAAACCCACTACCAATGATCCATCCTTTGCTAGGGAGTCCAAGGAGGTCAAAGAAGTTCATGCCTTGGTCAGAAATCATGTGCACAAAGAAGAACATGAACTGACCAGTTCATACCATTTCTGGCCCGGTTTTGTTTCTCTATTGGAGCAAAATGTAGAAGAGGAAATTTCCTGCACGCACCAACCCCTTAAAGCTTAAGATCTTAGCTTTCCAACAAGACATTTGCAAGGCATTTGGAGTCCATTTGGCCAGCCAACCAAGCCTAAAACCGAAGAAGGTCCAACGGCTACTTGTGTGAATTAGTATTATAAATAGCCATCAAGTCTTGAAGAAGAGGTGTGAAGAATGAAGAGAGCTACACTTGCAAATCGAGAAGAAGACCTTAAGAGAACTTGATATATCGAGCTTACATTGACATATCTGTTTTGTTTATTTACTCCTTGTTATAAAGTGTATCTTGTTACTTTTCTTTACATTTGGGTTCAGTTGATTAGTCGAATGGCCAACTACCTAAGTGTGGTTGATGAGCAATGCGTACGTTGGGACACCTAGAGTTGTAGGATCAACTTATGGGTTGTACAATTAGTAAATCATGTGCAATCGACCGATCAAATAAATCTTGGCCTCCCTCAATTTGGACGGTTATCGCTAACATGGCCCACGTCCATCCACAAGGTGGCACGTGGCTGCTCAGATGCATGCGCTTTTACCCGAGGAAGGCTAATGGCCTTAAACAACACAGAAGTATAACTCCTCAGTCTTATCCATTCATTTAGTTACTTATACATTTATTGTTAACATCAATCTTTAACAAGAATATAATCCAATCTAATGTATTTTGATCCATAAACATTTCATTATCATTCTCATAACGAACGTTCACGATAAACTCAATAATTACCGGCTGAACAATTGCTTCAGTAGAAATCATAGTAAAACCTCATCACACCTTTACCCGGTAAAGATCCCCTAAACATCAATTCAAAATAATTTTAAACACCTTTCAAACATACTCACACAACATATTTTCCAAGGGATATTCGGGGAAGTTAAGGCATGATTGTTACCTGCTAGAATACGTCGTATAAGCTTGAACTCGAAATGCTAGTTTAACCTAAAAATAATTACCCATAATAGTGGTCTATTAGTGCCAACTCTTATCTTGACTCTCTATAATCCTATTATACCCAAATAATTTTTTCTAAACTTCCCCTTACACCCAACAACCAAATCCAACCATCAAATAAATTTTTAGGAAGCTATAAATATTTTCAGACTTTGCCTCCAAACTTCTAGGACCATAACGTTCACTCCCGATGTCAAAATTTTAAGATTAAGCCCATTTTGGAAAGGCAAAGCCGTCAGCTATAAGTTTTTTTTTATGACTCTTAATAGAATCGGAGCCTAACTAGTTTCAATGTCAACAATTTCCTAAATTATCCTAGTCACATATAGTTTTATGCAGTCCTGGTATTTTGGTTATAACTTTCTCGTTTTAACCCCAATTCATGAAATTCAAACTTTTATAATCACATGACACGTATATATACCACCCCTAATTTTTTCACAATTTTACAGTGCCCAAAAGATTACCAAAAAATTCATAAAGTCAACCTTAGTTCTGGGGGACAGAACAGTGTTTACACTATAATCTTTAAGCTTGTTTTCAATCAATTTCGATTTTAATCCCTTCCCTAATGTGCATACGTCGCCTTCACCTGAAAATTTACTATTCCTAATCATCAAACAATCCAAGTCATAGAGAAAGGGTGAGTCTTTTACCTCAAAACAATTCGTAAAAAGAAGGAGAGGACTTTAGGTTGTGTTGTTCCTCCAACTAAGTGCTCCACTCTGGGATTTCTAGGATAGCAAGTAAGAAATCAAATTCCAAGCCAAAATATGGAGTTTTTATTAAGAATTTTAATTGCTAAAATTGTAAGAAGTTTCACGACTTACCGAACCAAGGTGAGAGGATGAAGAGGGGAAGAAGGGGTGGCAACACTAGGGAGGCGGCGGCTAGGGCGAGAGAGAGAGTGTGAAGGCGGCCAGTGAGAGAGTGACCGGAGTGAGAGAGAGATAGCATGGGGAAGGCAGTGAAGAGAGGAAGAGAGGAAAATTTTTAAAATATTAAGGTTTCCACCGCCCCCCTTGCCCTCTTTTGCATGGCTATTTTTCCTTTTTTTCCTTCTCTCCAAGAATAAGAATTCGAACGGCTATTCTGCTAAATTTAAAAATAAAACATGAAAAATAAAATACTATGAGCTTAAGTGTACTAGGTCGGCCAATGTCGTAACAACTATAAATAACAGAAAAATATATATATGTAAAATCCAGAATAATAAATAGTTAATCTTTTCCAAGGTTTCACAAAGGCATAAGCCCTTCACATATCCTCTAATGTCTAAATCGTTCTCTCATATTGACGATTAATCTAAGGATGATGGGAAGCACTAAAGCTAAGTGGAGTCCCTAGGGCTGTATGAAGACTTTTCCAAAACATTGCAACAAAATCCACATCCTGGTCAAACACGATGGAAACAGGGACCCCATGTAGTCTCACAATCTCCCTGATATATAGTTTTGCTAGCTACTCCAAGGTCATACCACTTTTAATATGCAAAAAATACGTAGACTTAGTTAACAGATCCACTATCACCTAAATGGTATTATTTTCGTTAGGAGTATGGGCTAATGCAAACATAAAGTCCATGGTCATATGTTCCCACTTCCATTTAGGTACAGGAAGAGGGTGTAGTGAACCACATACTGTTGGTGCTCGGTCTTCACCTGTTAGCTTGTTAAATATTGAGCTATTTCACACTTCCTATTATTCCACCAAAACGTACCCTTTAGGTTTCTGTACATCTTAGTACTCCCTAGATGAACTGTGTAACTCGTGTTGGGAGCTTTCTTTAAGATTTTCCTCTTTAGTTCTTCATCATTTGGGACACATACTATTCTCGAACTTGAGAAAGCTATCTTCATGAATCTTAAACTTAGGCTTTGTCCCTACTTCAACAACAACACCAATCTTTAGAAGATTGGAATCCTTCCCTTGGGTAGCTTTGATCTCATCAATCAAAGTGGGGTGAACTCACAAGTTTGCTAATTATAAGCTAGCACCAGGGAAGCGCACCTCGATATACATCTTAAGCACGTTCTCTAATATATGCCTTTGAAAGGTAGTCAAATATGCTTTACTATAAGATTTCCTACTTAAGGCATCTGCAACCACGTTAGCCTTCTCAAGGTAGTAATTAATCGTTAAATCATAGTCCTTCAGTAACTCAAGCCACCTACACTGGCTCATTTCAACACTTTTTGTATAAAAAATACTTCAAACTTTTGTGATCAGTATGCACCTCACATCTCTTTCCATACGAATTATGCGTTTAAATCTTCAAATCAAAAACAACGGTTGCCAACTCTAAGTCATGACTAGGGTAATTCACCTTATATGGCTTCAACTATCAGGATGCATAAGTAATCACCTTGCCCCTTTGCATGAGCACACACCCTAAAACCTTTTTTATAGCATCACTGTAGATTGTAAATCCTTCTCCATTAGTTGGTAGTATAAGTACAGGTGTAGAAAATCAAACGTTTTTTCAACTCCTGAAAACTTTTTTCACATTCTTCTAACTACTCAAGCCTAATCCCTTTTGAGTCAAGTGGGTCAAGGGTGCAGCTAGAAGGGAATAGCCCTTCACAAACTGCCTGTAGTGGCCAGTTAAGCCCAAGAAACTTCAAATCTCTAAGACACTATTTGGCCTATTCTAATTCACAATTATGTTTACCTTCTTTGGATCAACAGAAATGTCGTCCTTATACCTAGGAAGAAATAATATCTAAACAAGACTCACACATCCTTAGCTTATCAAAGAGTTCCTTTCAATTCAAGGTTTCTAATACAAGCGCCAAGCGTTGCTCATGTTCCTCAGGAGTCTTAGAATACACCAAAATGTCATAAATAAAAACCACAATAAATTTGTCCAAGTAAGGCTAGATTCATGAGATAATGAAGTAAGGTCATTAGCTAACCTAGAAGGCATTACTGAGAACTCATAATGGTCATACCTTGTCCAAAAAGCCATTTTAGGTATATCTTCTGCCTTGATCTTCAATTGGTGGTACCAAACGGTAGATCGATATTGAAAAATACTTGAGCACGCCAAAGTTGATCAAACGAATCATATATTCATGGTACAAGGTATTTATTCTTCACAGTCACCTTATTTAGTTCTTAATAGTCTATGTAGAGTCACAAAGAACCATCTTTCTTCTTCACAATAAGCAATGGTGCACCCCAAGGAGATACACTAGGCCTAATAAAGCCCTTATCAAGCAGTTCTTACAGTTTTCCTTTAGCTCTTTCAACTCAGTAGGTGCTATTCAATAAGGGTCCTTAAAAATGGGTGTCGTTCTAGAAACCAAATCAATAGATAAGTCCACCTCTCTATTGGCAGGTAACCCTAAAAGATCCTCAAGGAACCCATCTTGATACTCTCTAACAATTGTTATATCCTCTATCTTTTTATCTTTATTTTGAGTGTCATTGATCAAAGCTGGAAACACTTAACACCCTTCCTTGATTACCTTAGTGGCTTGTAGAGTAGAAATGACACCGGGGTTCACATAGGCTCCATTCCTAATAAAACTAAGTTCAGGTTGATTAGGTATTCGAAAGTTGACAAGTTTCTTCCCACAATCTAGGGTGGCATAATGTATAGACAACCAATCCATCATTAATATCATAACAAAGTCCAAAATATCCATAATAATTAGATAGATAAGAGCTGCCTACCCTTAGTTATTACAGGATAATTCTTATACTTCATATCTACAATGATCTCATTACCAGTTGGTGTACTAACACATAATTCTTCCTCTAACGGAACATGGGGAAGTTGTTCGTTTATAGAAAAGTTGATAATATGAAAGAAGAAGAAGCACTGGGATTAAAAAGAACATGAGAAAATGTTGAGTTAACTGTAAGAATGCCTGAGATAACATTATTAAAGGCTTTTATATCCTCCTGAGCCAAAGCAAAAGCTCTTCCTGCTGTACGAGGTCTTCCTCCCTCTGAGTGCTACTTAGAGCCTCCACGGTTTGAGTTTGATTCGGAATGGCATGTGATGGAACAAAATGAGGTCCTCTGGAACTTTTAAACAGAGCAAGGCTTGTATCATTCTAAGGACACTCGGTAACCTTTTGATCAATTTGACCGCACTTGAAGCGAGCACCACTTAACCATCTGCAATGATTGGTAAGGTGGGATGCTCTACAGTGGCCACATCGTGGCAAATCTAGTTAATTACTCCACCTCTGTGATCCTTGCTTTGAGTATCCGCCATGAAAGTTTGGCAAATGAAGCCCCCGTAGCGGGAACTTTACCAAGTAGCCAGCAAAACTACTCCCTTTATATGAATAGCCAACACAAAGGGACTTGCTAAAAGACTGAGGCCTAGAAAATTTACCCTTTCCATGCTTATCTGATGTATCAAAAATCTCTATCCTTCATCGTATGATCACCAAATTTGTGATCCTCTATCTCTTTCAGAATAAGATAGACATTCTTAGCTCTGTCAACAAGATCTACGGATTTGTTGGTCCAAACACAAGCAAGTAGCCTCTAAACAAGATCATTCAAACCCTCCTCAAATCTCCTCATCTTACTTTGCTCATCGGCAAGAAAGTTTGGGGAAAACCTAGAAAGTTGATCAAATTCTGCTTCACATTCATCGATGGTTCTATTACGGCGACTTAATGATAAGTCCTTAAAGTGCACTCTATTTTGAGGTCATTTTGTACCATTTTTAGGGAGAATTATGCATTTTATGCTATATTATGCACTACTTTTTTGATTTTACGCTCAGGTATGATTCTTTTTTGTGTTTTAAAGATTTTTGGACCATTTTACCCCAAATTTAACCACAAACGAGTGTAACTTAACTCCCCACGGGCACCCCCAAGTCACTATGCCCTCAAAAGGATGAAAGAACAGAAGAATGCCAAAATAGAGCTCATCATAGATGGGCTATGGTGGCAACCACGGTCCGTGGTGGACCTCTTTCTCTTGAGCCTATTTGTTTTTTCACAACTGTTCGACTTCCAGGCAGTTTTAATTCCATTATTTCTCGCGGCTATTCAACTTCCAGGCAGTCTCACTACATAAAAAGGTCGTTTTCAACCTCTTTACAACATCTATCATTCCATCTCCATGCTTCATTCTATTCTACCTAGATTAGGATTTTAGATTACATTAGAGTAAGAGAGAGAGAGTTGAAGTGAAGAGTTGTAAGGATTTCATACTGGGTTTGCAATCGACAAATTCAAGCACGTTAATTGGGTGAGCATTTCTTTTCTCTTGTCTTCTTTTCTCTTCTCTCATTATCTTTGGATTTATTTTTTGTAATTTTGTTTATCTTTGTTGTTTGATTCTGGATTTATGCAAATACTTGTTAATTTCTCGATCTTGTGTTGATATCATTTGGTACTTTTGTAATTTGCTAGATTGTTTTACTGAATCTTAGAAGAGGAACTTGATCACTGTCTTACATGTTTTGGGTATTGGATGAAAAACTGAAAGGTGAAATTCGATACCAAAATCCTATGATTTGACTTGATTGTGTGGAGTCCTGAGAAAGTCACACTGATTGAGAAACCATAAATATAATAATCGCATGCTTAATGATTCTAAACAAATTGAGAGCCCTTGAGAAATGGGAATTGACTAGATTTAGGTATTTCACTTCACCTTGAAAGAGGATTATAAGATTTCGATTATCAATTTTAAAACAACAAATTGAGGAAGAAATGCTTGATTGATACATGAATTGAGAGATTGCTAGTTTTGTATAACTCCTTGATTATTTATCCATTAGATTAGATAGTTGATTAGTTTAGCTTCAATATCAAGGATTGATTCGCTTAGTCTATCTTAAGGGAATAAGGCCCGATAAATCAATCAAGTCTCTATGAGATCGACCTTGATTTGCTACAATGCCACCATACCCTTGCGGCGCTGTCAAGTTTTTAACGCTATTGTCGGAGACTAGTGTTGAATATTGAGTTTCTCTCAGTTTAACTAAGCATTTTGTCTTCTTTAAAAAAAACTAAACAATTAAACAATTAAAAAAATTAATTTAAAAACTTGAAAAAAACAAAATGATAGCAATTTTCTATTTTCCCCAATTCGAGCATGAATTATTTTGAAGGTATTTAAGCAATTAGATGTCTTTCTTGCTCAATGTGGTTATTTTATGGGTGTATGGGAAATTTTGGACATCATTAATGAGGGTGTGAATAGTAAAACTCACACTCTTTTAGAATACTAGACTTTTCTTGCTAAAAATATTGATGAGGCATGGAATTTTCTTGAGTGGATTGCTTGGGATTCATTTGAGTTTGAGAAGGTTAGTCGCGTTTCTAGATATTCTTGATCTGATCCTTGAGCATTCTATTCTAGATCTTATTATACTCCTTCTTGGTGTGATTTGTGTAATTCTTTTGACCATGCTACTAATTCGTGTCCTTACTATACATGTTGCTCAACCTAACTTCGCATCACCCGTGATAATACTGATGTTGTCGTAACCTTACCTGATTCATCCTTCCCATTAGCTCAGTGCACGAGGCTTGGAATAGGTGAGCCTTTTGGGTTTGCTATTAGTTTAGTATTGTTGATGCATGTTTTAAGTCAGAAGATATTTTTGATGAGGCGCATGATCTAGTTGAGACACCTTTGGAGGGATTACGTGATGTGTTTATGTATGAGGAGTCTCCTAGCCTTGGTTTTGATAATATTGTTGTCCTCAATCCTCATGATCATGCCCACATTTCACCTATGTATTTACAACCCTCTCCTTCCCCCAAGTATTATCTGGATGTGCTGATAAGTGCTTCTTTATACTTCATTTTTGGGACGTTTTGTAGCACCTTTCGAAAATTCATGCGTTTTACGTTATAATTTATGCTCCTATTCTCCTTCTATGCTTGGGTATGGTTCTTTGATGACTTTTGCAGGATTTTAGACCATTTGACCTAACAATTGACCCTTATTTGAGTGCATGTTGGCCCACCACAGATGTCCCGAAGTCCCATGCCCGTGGAGCAAGAGAAAAGTAGAAGATTTCGGATCCAGCAAGCACCATGGCTCGACCGTGGTGGTGGTCACAGACCGTGGTGAGCCTTTAACTGTTAACCTCTTCATCTTTCTTTATTGTGGAGTTGAAGATGCTCCGTTTTGGTGCTTAAAAAGCGTGTTTGAAGGCAGAAGAAAGGGGAGGTCCACACCATCACCATCTCACCACTACTCTCACATCCATCTCTCTTTAGTTAGAATATAGTTTAGTTTATTGTTGGGATCGAAAGGAGAATTGAAGGGAGAAGCCTTGCTCTTGGAGGCTTGAAGACTGTGGCACTGTTAAAGGGCTCCCTTTATTGTAAAGTTTTTTTCCCTTTAAATTTATCCTTGAACTCTTATGTTAGTTGAATTAGAAATATGAATGAGTAGTTCTATTCAATCTAGGGATTTATTAGCCATAGTATTATAGTTGGATCCTTAATTTCTACAACTTGCGCTTACGTCGTGATTAGAATGATTTACTTCTATCGTTAGATTGAAATGTTGTGAGTAGAATTTGGCTAATTTTGCTTGCTTATATTAGGTAGTTGAGTGAAGTACTGAAAAGTGAAACTCACTACCAGATCACCTTGATAGAACTTGACTTAGTGAAACTCAAGGGGGAATTGCTTGTTAAGAGGAGACTTAGCATTTATAAATCTTCAACCTAGACTAAATCAAAGACACTTGAAAGAGTCTTAGTTGAATTTGTTTGGACAATTTAACTTATTTCAAAAGAAAGGATTAAATTTAACTCGATTACAATTCCAATGATCTAATCAATAAAAAGTGAATGCTTAATTCTATGATCTAACTCTTTACTTGGCGAATCAAATTTTTAGATGCTTTACTTTGATTGAATTTCTAATTAGATAATTAATATATTTAAATTGACTCATTGAAATGAATGAAATCTTAGCATTTTCAATAGGACATTAGCAATTCTCTCTCGAGGTTCACTAAGTCAAGTTCTATCAAGGTGATCTAATAATGAGTTTCACTTTTCAATACTTCACTCGACTTCCTAATATAAACAAGCAAAATTGTTCAAATTCTACTTACAGCATTTCAATCTCAAGATAGAAGTAAATCCTTCCAATTATAAAGTAAGCACAAGACTGTACAAATTAAGGATCTAACTACAATACTATGGCAAACAAATCCTTAGATTGAATAGAACTATTCAATCATATTTCTAATTCAACTAACATAAGAGTTCAAGGATAAATTCAAAGGGAATGAAAACTTTACAACAATGGCCACCCTTCAATAGTGCCACAATCTTTAAGCCTCTAAGAGCAAAGCTTCTCCCTTTAATTCTCCTTTTGCTCCTAAAATAAACTAAACCAAATTCTAATAAAAGACAGATGGATGTAAGAGTAGTGGTAAGATGGTGATGGGGCTGAACTCACCATTTCTTAGTCTTCAAACACGCCTTTTAACCACCAAAATGGAGCATCCTTAGCCACACAACAAAGGAAAATAAAGAGGTTAGCCATTTGGGCTCACCACAGTCCACGACAGCCACCACAGTCGAACTTTGGTGCTTGCTAGATCCGAAATCTTCTGCTCTTGTCTTGCTCCACGAGCATGGAAGCTGGGGTACCCCCATGTTGGGTCAACATGCACTCAAATGAGGGCCAATTACTGGGTGAAATGGTCTAAAATCCTGCAAAAGTCATCAAAGAACCATAACCAAGCATAAAATGAGAATAGGAGCATAAATTATAACATAGAACCCATGAATTCCAGAAAAGTGCCACAAAACATCCCAAAAATGAAATATAAAGAAGCACTTATCAAACTCCCCATGTTTGAATCGTTGCTTGTCTCTACACAACATTAAGACAAAAAACCACTCACACCCTCCTCAGGATAGACATTGGTAGTAGCTCAATGGCAACGTTGATCCAAGGTTAGCCCAAAAGTGCCAAAATCATTTAATAAATAGGCTAGAAAATGAAGTTTTCAAAATCATCGGTAGACCAGAATGTCAAGTTTGAATCAACCTCCCCCAAAATCATTAAATACAATCACATTGACATTAGGGGTGTGCAAAACCGATTAACCGAAATTTTGGTTAACCGGTTTTTTGGTTCAAGAAAATTCTGAATAGTAACTGAACCGAAAATCTCGGTTAATCGTTTTTTGATTAATCGAAAATTTCGGTTCGTCCAAAACCCGAACCGCAACCGAATCAAAAAAGTCTGTTAACCAGTTTTTCAGTTCGGTTAACTAATTTTTCGGTTCAGTTAGCGGTTAACCGTTCACAAATAATAAAAAAGTGTACTTTTTATCTCAATTTTTCATTTTTTATGACTAAATTTTTTATAAAAATTAATTTTTGATTACCATTCATAAATAATAAAAAAGGTTCACTTTCTTACCAATCTTTTTTGGTATAAATTATTTGGAAAAATATTAATTTCGGTTTGATTAACCGAATTTTTAAATCGTCTAAACTGCAACCGAACCGAAAACCAAAATCGTTTTTCGGTTTGGTTAACCGAATTGATTTTTTTGGAAAAAATTGCACGGTCAACCAGTTTTTCGATTCGATTTTTTCGATTTTTCGGTTTTTTTGCACACCACTAATTAACATATGAAACAAATGGAACTAGCAATACTGGTAGAACCTCACTGTAGTCATATGGCACTCGTCACTGATGTGTTTGAAAAATGTAGCAATATTCCCTCAAATCTCATTCCATAGACTCAATTCTACCACAAGCCTGATAAGATTCTCTAATTCGCCATCACTTGTACACAATGCATATTAGACAATCATGAGGACTTTACGAGGTTGTAACAAGGTCATGGGTAAAGGTAAGAGGGAAACGAATATTTTGGAAATGTGGAGCTATAAGCCATAGACTAAGAGCTAAATGCTTCCAATGTGCTCATGCAACACTTTCCTCAACCCTATATAATTTAATAACATATACACTCCTTTTATAACCAAATGAAGAGAGAAAGAGTTGAAAGTCAAATATAATTTTTACAATCCAAACAAGGCAACCACTTCTTTTTTTTCGTACTTTTATTTCTTTTTTTTGTTTCCGTTTTGTATTTTTTCTTTTCTCAAAAGAGTTGGCTTAGGGAATGCACATCACACTTGAATGTCAACTCTTCTCTAATCTCTGTACAATAAAACAAGGGAGTCTTATACAAACACAAGAAGACAAATCCCTTCACTAATTTACCAAATCGATCTCAATGTTCCTTACTAACTCCCAATCAAACACAATTTAAAAAGATGAAATGCTTCCCTGGTCTTGGGATAAGGGCTAGAGAAATGTTTGGCCAAAGGATATGTTCGGAGGTTTACACCAATAAAAACGGATATAAGCTCAAAGGGGCTAGCAAGGGATATATTACGTATAAAGGTGGATGTTTGGTCTTTTGGGTTAACAAGTCATAGAATGCCTCAATCATGTTGCCTAAATGCATATGCTAAGTGTGATCTTGAATGAGAGTCAAAGAAAGTTATAGAGAAATGATGTCGAGGAAGAGTCACTCATGGATTGACAAGAGACTAAATTAATAAATTAGTCTTTAAGAGCTCTAAGCCTCATAGGACATCTACCAAGGTCATACCTAACTCATTAGTAAACACATGCCAACATTCACGTAAAGAATCAAGGGGGCAATCCATTCGCGCACAACAAATGGTCAAAAATGAAGCTCATTTTCGCAAGCTCATTTTCAAATACTTTTATTCACAATTGAGCAAATCAAGGGTCAATCTAAACAAAGAAGTCTACCTAGTCTACAAAGTTCATCATCAAAGGATTTTTTTTTTCTTTTTTTCTTTTTTTAATCATTTTTACCATTTTTTTAGTGAATGCATGCTCCTAATAACAACTTTCTATGGTAATTGAAACTAATCCTAGATGTTCCTAATAACAATACCAAGAAATTGCCAAAAAAAACCTATGAAAAGGAACTGAAAGTAAAAGAAACCTAATATACCTCTAACATGCTCTAGCTATATAAAAGTAAACCTAAAATACAACTCTAAATGCAAGCATAAATAATATAATGCAATACATACACATGCACACACCAAACCAAATCAAGCATTAGACACCATCAATTAACTGACTAATTCCACCATACTTGAACAAAACATTGTCCTTAATGTGATTGCAGGGTAGAAAAGGGAAGGGGAGTAGCAAGCAGCAATGAAAAAGGTGGTGGGGAAGGAGGATGGAGAGGCTGACCATAAGAGATATGCTAATCTCGCCATGTCTCAAAACAGGCCTTATAGTCCTGAAAATATTGGATCTGGGTAGCAAGCATCCCACGGGGCTCGTCATGCCGCTCTTGGACAAAGTTATAAAGATCGGCGTTCTTAGAGGCAACATAGGCCCGAAGGGATACTTGCTCCTCCTAAATGGATCTAAGGGTGGCTTAGACTTCTGCATAGTCAGTGGAGGAATGTTGGGAGGAAGAACTAGGTTCGACTTGACAAGTAAATGAGGGTGTACGAGGCGTAGTGTTTGTGCCAAAAATGAGTTATTTTTACGATACTTTTATACCCAATTTATGCTCGTTATAACTGTTATTTTTAGGTTTTTATTTGATTTTATTTTGTTTTGTAGGTATTTAATAATTCGATAAAATTGCGAGAAAAGGATGAAAAATGCCGAAAATTAAGATTTGGGCTGACGTGACTCAAACCTGACCCGCATTACTAGGCCCAACCTCTTCTTTGATACAAAAGGAAAAAAAAAGGAAAACCTAAATAATTCTACCCAGCCCCCCCACGTGCTAGGCGCATGATATCTTTAACCCCCCCCATTTCCCCTTCTCTCTCCTTTCAGGCTCTAATTACCCGATACTTCCCCTTCCCCTACTTCGCCATTCTACTCCTCACCCCCTCTCTCTCTAACTCAGCTCTCCTCTCTCTTTCTTCAACGGATCACCATCGTCATGCATCAAACGCTAGGACAACACCGCATTTCACGCTTTAATTGACACCTACTTCCCCATCCCACCGTCCACGGCATAAACAAATCAAGGGCTAAAGTTGAAGGGGAGCTGGGTACAAATTGAAGGGTATTGAAGTGTAAGCTTGAATTTCATATGCGTTTTTCGATTTTTCAGAGTTAGGGTTAGATAAATTCGGGTTAGGGTTTGGTTTTAGATCGGTTTATGGTTCCAAAATTCATATAATAATGCTACAATTTTGTGTTTCCCGATCGTAATTGACGATTTTAGTTTGTTTTTGTAAGATTCGGATCTTCGTTTTGTTTAATTTCGACCACAACCCCATTCCCCTATTTTCATCTTCTTGAACACGGTTATGGTGTTTACACCATTGATGGCGATGGGTGAAGCTTCTTTCTAATTTTGTTGGCTGAAACCTAGCTTTTCACCTTGGTTCAAGGCTCTGTTCACTGTTTTGCCCCAAGACATGGTTTCAATTTGAATCCTAAAACTTCATTTATGCTTTATGAATGATAGTAGCTTAGTTGAATCAATGATAGATGATATTTTGATGGTTTATGGATGGTTTGGGTTTTGATAGTAGCTTAGTTTTTGATTTTCATGGTTTGGGTTCTGATATTTATGCTTTATGCTTTATGAATGGTTTGGCTTATTTGATGGTTTGGGTTTGTGCTCATTTCTGGTTATCTTAGCTTAGTTGAATCAATGATATTTTGACGTCAGTAGAGCATATTGTGGATTGGGAATTCTGTATACGATGTTAGATGATATTGTGGTTTGATTGATGATGATTAAAATAGCATGTTCTCAGTAATTCAGAATGAGTTATTTTAGATGCTCGTTGCTTTAGGATTGATTGATGATGATATGGATGTCAATGATTTCGATCTCCTATTTTCCACTCTCATGATTAGTGCCTCTATTTTGGGTTTGAAGATGTGGGTTAGTGATTTCCAAAGGTGAAGTTTTGAGTGTTCTTAAGTGTTCAATGATAAAATTTCGAATCCCACTTGCTTGAAAGTTTTTGAGTAGCATTAGAATAACTCTTGTTTGATTGGATTTGGTATTATGTGATGTTAGTTTAGATCTATTTGCAATCAACGGTTTCAATTGTTATGGCTTTAATACTAGTTTAGAATCATATTAGATTAGTTTACTTCCCCAATTTGACTAATGACCTAAATCTCTTTCGCCATCTCTGTGGAAACGACCATCAAGTACTACGACGTCAGTCGTATACTTGCGACACTTTATTTTTCACTCAAAAAAATTTATTCTAAGTTTTTGGTGCCATTGCGGGGACGACGGCATTAAGTTGTGACTTGATTTAGTAGATTGCTTGAATTATTCAAAAATCCAAAAAAATGGAAAAAGTCTAAAATTGAAAACAAAATTATAAAAACTTGAAAACCATAAAAAAAAAATTAAAAGATTTAAAAACCTCAAAAACAAAGTGGTAAGTTCATGTTTCCTTAGTTTGAGCACAACTTAGTTTGAGCACTTTCTTTTACTTAGTTTTGTTCTTATTAGTTGCTTATGCTTTGATTTTTTTGGTTATCAGTTGTGATATATTTAGTTCATTTCTTGAAAAAAATCCAAAAACTCATAAAAATTTAGAAAAACTTGACATTTGATTGAAAAACTGTAAAAAAACAAACGACTTAGAATTGATTTATAGTTTTTATTCATTAAGGTGTTTCATAGTTTAGAATTAGTAGTTTGAATTTAGTTTTTCTTGGGATGTGTCTTACCTTTATTTTAGAAATTGATTAGTTTTTTCTTTGGATTTGGCTATCTCTTGTTTGTAAATTGTCTTTAAGGTTGAGAAACATTGTGATTTAATTTCGCACTTAAGAAAAAAGAAGAAAAAATTAGAAATTTCAAAAATTCAAGAAAAAAATAGAAATAGAAAAAAGACCAAGGATAGGACTTTTATTTAGTGAAGGTGTGGGGTTTATATTACTAGTTGGGTTAGAGACCTTAAAAATCAAAGACTCGTCAGGAGTGACCCCGACCCTGACTTAGAACCCGAACCTAGACCTAAGCTTGAGTTAGGGAATCTGGCACAAGAAAGGACTTTAGCTGATATTTTCGATCCTCCTATGACTACTTTGCCATTATGTTTTGTTATACCTAATCTTGCACCAAATGTGATCTTCGAATTAAAACTCCATTATACTCAAATGCTCCTTAAATTCACAGGTTTCGAGGATGCTTATTTATTTTTGAGGGAATTCAAAGAAGTTTGTTCTTTGATGCATTTCCCTAATATTCCCATTGATGTTGTACGAATGAAATTAATTCCTTTTGCTTCGAAAGATTCTGCTAAACGTTGGACGTATGGCTTGACTACTAATTATGTTACTT
This sequence comes from Lophocereus schottii, assembly GCA_002740545.1. Lineage (NCBI taxonomy): Eukaryota > Viridiplantae > Streptophyta > Magnoliopsida > Caryophyllales > Cactaceae > Lophocereus > Lophocereus schottii. The sequence goes on along the minus strand of NCQV01057804.1, from coordinate 11,108 downwards.
CTTGGAATTATTTTATAAGATTATTCTTAAGAAAATATTTTCCTAATGCCAAGACTGTTAAACTGAGGAATGAAATCAATCAATCTGTATAACTTGATAGGGAATCATTTTGAAAATATTTTGATAGGTTCAAAACTTTGTTGGCCCAATGTCCCCATCATGGTTTAGACCAAGCACGTGTGTGCTAGATTGCATATGAAGGACTTGACTAACAGACTAGGACCATGGTGGAGTCCATGTGTCAGGGTAGCTTTCTTTCTAAAAACCCCATAACAACTTGAGAGTTTTTAGAGGACTTGGCTGAGAAAATCATGCCGTGGAAAATCGCTCATGATGACAGCCTGAGTTCTAGGTTTACAAGGGGTGGGTTGCATTCTGTTTCTGATGTAAGTCACTTAGAGTCTAAAATTGCTATTTTAGGAAATATGTTGAAGGGATTATCTCCCTAGATGTCCCAATTATCTCAGACATTTATAGTGTCTTGTTCTCATTGTCAAGCCCTAGATCATTCTTTAAGTGTTTGTCCTTATTTTGCTCATTAGTTAGCAATTAAAAAAGAGCAAGTGAGTATGGCCTTTCAAAGACCCAAAAATGACCCCTTCACCCCTTATTACAACCCAGGGTGGAGAAATCGCCCTAACTGTTCATAGAATACTGGACTAAATGCTATGGTTCCTAATTCTCAACCTTGGATGTTTCTTGGAAACAACTCCCGACCAATCTCTTATCCTTCAAACGCCTTTCAGAGATCGGCTTTTTCAGGTGTACCTAATGCACATAGATCTCCACCTCCCATAGCTCAAGTTCAACCTCCTCCCAGTTATACTGATATTGATAAATTGGAGAGGAGAATCAACAATAATATGGAGAGAACGATTAATGCTAACATGGAAAAAATGACGAGAAATGACTGAACAGTTTTTCTAGTTAGCATCATCTTCTAGAGAACCAGGTACTTTGTCGAGTCAACCTGAGGTGAACCCTAAGGGTCACGCCTCCTCTTCTTCTGGTAACCCTAATGAGCCTGTGAGGAAAGTGAATGCAGTTATATCTCTCAGTTCAGGTCGAGGGGTTGATAACCAAGTCACAAATCCTAATGAACCTTACAGGCACCCCCACCAATTCTTCCAGAATTCTTCTCCCTCTTCTCCTCTAGAGACTGGTTCATCCAGTCAGTTAGGGGATACTACTGACGGTGTCCCTAATACTTCAGATAGTCCTTCCCCTCCTACGTCACCTTCTAAGAAAGAGGAGCTTAAAGCGAAAGACTTCTCTGACTCGGCAAGTTCTTCACCTTCTAAGGACACTTCTCCCCTCCTTCTTCTGAAAAAATCCAGATGCCTTTGCCTTCTTTTGCCTATAGGCTGAAGAAGAAAGATTAAGATCATATTGAGAAGATGAAAGAAACCTTCTCTGAAGTAAAGATCAACATTCCCTTACTCGATGCTATTTAGCAGATGTCTTCTTATGCTAGATTCTTAAAGGAGATATGTACGACCAAGAGAGCAACTGGTGTACCTAAGAAGGCTTTCTTGACCTCTAGTGCTAATTCTATCCTTTCTCAAATGCCGATAAAGTATAAGGACCCTGGTTGCTCTACTGTGTCTATAATCATAGGAGACCAACTCATTCACAGAGCATTACTTAACTTAGGGGCTAGTGTTAACTTGATACCCTTCACCACGTATGAAAGGTTAGAGTTAGGTAAGTTAAAACCTACTAAGATGGTCATTCAACTGGCTGATAGATCAACTAGGGTGCCCAGGGGTATAGTCGAGGACGTGCTTATTAGAGTGGGTGAATTTATTTACCTAGTAGATTTTGTTGTGATTGAAATTGAGAAGGTGTCCAACTTAGCTAGTAAAGTTCCTATGATTCTAGGACGTCCTTTCTTGACCACTGCCAATGCCCTCACCAATTGTAGGAATGGTTTGATGAGACTGTCTTTTGGCAACATAACTGTGAAATTGAACATCTTTAACATGTAAAAACAGCCTTTTGGATTTGATGATATGGAATTTTCTACTCTTAACTGGGTAGGGGATTCTGTATTCGATGATGCTTTTGATGAGGTATTTGCTTCTGAGTATGAGTCACTTCTTATAAATGATGAACCTGAATATGATGTGTTTGAGTTCGATAACTTGCGCTCTACTACTAATTGTTTACTCGCTGCTGTGTATGAATCTGCCGCTGAATCTGTTTCCTCTACTGCTCTTGAATTGAAACCCCTTCCTGATTCTCTTAAGTATGCATTCCTAGGACCCCATGAATCCTTACCTGTTATTATTGCTTCTGATTTGGATTGGGACCAAGCAGACAAACTGATTTCTTTAGTTAGAGAGAACAAGGAAGCTCGAGGATGGACTTTAGGGGATATCAAGGGAATTAGTCCTTCTATTGTGCAACATAGAATTCATTTAAAGGACAATGCTAAGCATTACCATGACCGCCAAAGGCGTTTGAATCCCACTTTGCAGGAAGTAGTTAAGAAGGAAGTGTTGAAATGCTTAGACCATGAGATTATTTATCTTATTTCTGATAGTGAGTGGGTTAACCCTATTTAAGCTGTTCCTAAGAAGACTGGTATCACTGTGATTAGGAATGATAAGAATGAGTTAGTCCCTACTCGAGTGCAATTTGGGTAGCGGGTGTGTATAGATTATATAAAATTGAATGCCGTCATTAGGAAAGACCATTTTCCCCTCCCCATCTTAGATCAAATGCTAGAGGGATTGCCTAGACATTCCTTCTATTGCTTTTTAGATGGATATTATAGTTATACCCAGATTTTTATTGCTCAAAAGGATCAGGAGAAGACTACTTTCACCTGTCTATTTGGGACTTAAGCCTTTAGAAGAATGTCATTTGGACTATGCAATGCCCTTGCTACCTTTCAAAGATGCATGATTTCTATTTTCTTAGATCTAGTTGAGCAATGTGTGGAAATTTTCATGGATTACTTTTCTGTATTTGGATCTTCTTTTAATGATTGCTTGTCTAATCTAAGAAACGTGTTAGAGAGGTGTAAGGACAAAAAATTGACTTTAAACTAGGAGAAATGTCACTTCATTGTTAAAAAGGGTATAGTCTTAGGACACATTATTTTCCGAGATGGAATTGAGGTAGACAAAGATAAGACTGACCTGATTGTTAATCTTCCCCCTCCCACTTGTGTGAAAGAGGTGCAGTCTTTCCTTGGACATGCTGGCTTTTATCGTCGTTTCATTAGGGACTTTCGAATTTCATTTCTCTGAAGAGTGTCATGAGGCATTTTCTAAGCTTAAAGAGGCCTTAACCTCTACTCCTATTCTTCATCCTCCCATTTGGGGAGAACCATTTGAATTGATGTGTGACATGTCTGATTATACTATTGGGGTTGAGTTAGGATAGCATATTGATAGGAAACCCTATGTTATTTATTATGCTAGTCACACGTTGAATGATCCCCAGTTGAATTACACTGTTACTGAGAAAGAATTTTTGGCTGTGATCTTTGATTTTGAAAAGTTTAGATCCTCTCTAATTGGGTCACATGTGATTGTTCATACTAACCACTCTACCCTTAAGTACCTTCTTTCTAAGAAGGATGCTAAGCTTATACTTGTGAGATGGATTTTACTTTTACAAGAATTTAACTGCAAAATCAAGGATAAGAAAGGTTCTGAAAACCTTATAGCTGACCATCTGTCTAGGATCTTCTATGATAGAAAAAGTGAGTCCAGTGTTTCAGAGTGCTTCCCCGATGAGCAATTATATGTTGTTTACCCTGACCCTTGGTATGCTAATATTGTGAACTATTTAGTTGCTGGCAGGATCCCTGAGGGTTGGACTAAGAATAACAAAGATAGATTCTTCCACCTTGTGAAGTTCTTTGTTTAGGATGACCCTTATCTGTTTAAGTACTGCTTTGATCAAGTCTTTAGAAGGTGCATTCCTGACTATAAGGTTAGAAGTGTCCTTTCTTGTTGTCATGACCAGGCATACAGGGCCATTTTAGTGGTAGGAAGATAGCAGCCAAGGGTCTTCAATGTAGTTTTTACTAGCCTAATTTGTTTAAAGATGCATTTGAGTACTGCAAGCGTTGCCCTAGAAGCCAGCAGTTATGTAAAATAAGCAAGAGAGATATGATCCTACTAAACCCCATCATTGTTGTAGAGGTTTTTGATGTGTGGGGTATTGACCTTATGGGACCATTTCCATCTTCCTTTAGGAATGAGTACATTTTGTTAGCTGTGGACTATATTTATTAATGGGTTGAGGCTATCCCTTCTAAGACCAATAAAACTAAAGTCATTATGAAATTCCTTAGGGAGTTGCTCGATTTGGTATGCCCCGTGCTATCATTAGTGATCAGGGCGCCCATTTTAATAATAGATCTTTCGACGTCTTACTGAAGACGTATTCTATAGTCCATAGGCATGTTACTCCCTACCATCCCCAGACCAGTGGCCAGCTTGAAGTGTCCAATCGGCAGATCAAGCAGATTTTAGAAAAGATAGTGAGCAGGAATAGGAAAGACTAGGCTGACAAGCTAGTGATGCTCTTTGGGCATATAGGATGGCTTTCAAAACTCCCTTAGGTATGTCACCTTATAGGGTAGTTTATGATAAGCCTTATCATTTACCTGTGGAGATAGAGCATAAAGCTTGGTGGGCCATTAAGAAGCTCAATTATGACTTGACTGAGGCAGGTGAGGAGAGACGACTGCAACTGAGTGAGCTTGATTAGATTAGGGCTGAGGCTCATGAGAGTGCTCAATCTTACAAACAGAGGGCGAAGTTGTTTCACGATCGACATACTTTTAGGAAAAAGTTTGCCCCGGGAATGAAAGTCCTATTATATAACTCTAGGCTCCATCTGTTTTCAGGAAAAGTAAGGTCCAAATGGACGGGTCTTTATATTGTCTCACATGTTTTTCCCTATGGTACAGTTAAAATTCAGGATCCTCAGAGTGGTGCCACCTTCAAAGTGAATGGCCAGTGTTTGAAACAATTTTTGGAGCTGCCGAGCCAAGAAGATGTGGAGTGTCTGATACTCCACGAACCAAGTC
>NCQV01057786.1:26900-45020 GCA_002740545.1 Lophocereus schottii | reverse complement strand
AAATAGGAAACCTAATCCTAGTCCCATTAAGGTTAATCTAAATAGGTATAATAATTCAGCTAGGATTCTAACTATTCAGTCTTGGCAAACTGATCAGCCTAAGATTCTAGTTAATTAATCTCATCTAGCTTGGAAAGGATTAAGAAAAAGGAGCTGACTGGGTTTGCATCTAGAAGGCCCACCCGTTTCTACGAAGCAGGAACCTATCTAGGTTCCTAGGTTCGGTCGCAGATAGCCTAATTTGTTTTGGCCATAACTTTCAGGTCTGGCCTCGGTTTTGAGGGATTCTTTTTTTTTTCTCTTGAAATCTTATTGAGTCTAGTTTCTCATAAAACTAATTTCTTAATTTTTAGATAAGTGTGGAATACAATATAAGCAAAATAGTGAATAGGTGTCATTTTCATCACAATTTCAAATATTCAACTTATATCTGTTCAATTGCTTATCGAATTTTGGTGCATAATATATCATTCAAAAGCTTATTCAGTTGCAAATGTTGATACCTAAACTTAATAATCTTATACTCTCTAGAGCGGATCTCAACTAGACATTGAGCCCTGTCAATTGAGGCCTATTTGGACTTTATTGATCTTTTGGACTCGAATACAAGGATTACTCTGCTGGGCTCCAAGTATACAAGTTGCGACTAATTTTCGTTATTGGGCAACTAAAAATAAGGTGCCTTTTTTGGGCATGTGCATGAGTACAGATAAACTAATTGTCTTAGGGATTGACATTTCCTTTCTCACAAATATCTTTCTCCTCTTCTTAAGTTCTACCTTGTGTTGCTCTCTCTATCTTCATCTTTTTAATCGTAATGTTAGGTGGTTTCCTTTTGGTGTCTAGACCAAAAAAGAAAATCGAAGTCCTTAATTGACACTTAACAAATGTCTTGGTATTTATCAACTTGTAATAACAAACTAGTTTATCCTTACCCATGCAATACATGGATAACCTTATAAGTTTTTTATTACAGTAATTGTTTGTAAAAGTTACAGTAAGGCATTTACCAACCATGTCATACATAACCTTTTAAGATTGCTATGATTGGTAACTTTTTAAGTTAAAATAATTATTAAGAGATGAAATTCATGAGAAACTATCAAGAAATTTTTTTTTGATGTTTTGAAATATATTGTAATTAAATTAACAAATATTTCTAGTCATAATTGTAATGATATAATTTCTCTATCATACTTTGAAAACTATGACTTTCCAAAAGGTTAGTTGATTTTGATGAAAATTTATTAACATAATTTACATGTAATACTTAATATTTTTTGATAAAAATTGATTAAAAAATATTAATGAAGATCAAAGTATTGGTGACATTTTTTATGATGACACAGATGCAATTTTAATTCAATAACACCAATTATAGTTCAAAAATAATTACACATAATTAGATAATTAATGTATTTTTAACGGCTCTAAATGCGAAAAATTACTTGTGTTAAAAGGTAGATTATCACCCAAAAATGTTAACACTCACTTGTACTTTTATATTGTAAAAAAATTTAAAAATAATATGATATGTTGTCATATATCACAATGAGAATATATGTTAAAGGGAAGATAATCTTGTCGTCGTTATTTTAATAATACTTAAACTTTTATACTCTAAAAACTAACATCAATTTGATACCTTTTTAGCAGTAATATCATTCCTAAACTACATGCGCATTCCAACAGACTTTCTGACGGAAACTCGTCAGAAATTCAATCATCGAATGGATTTTTCAATAGGTTTTCCAAAGGATTCTGGCATAAAATACTCGGCAACTGGATTGTCGGAAAACTAGCGAGCCCGTTGAAACGCCTTTTGAAACTATTGGAAATTCCATCTAAAATTGGTTGGATCCAACGAAAATTCCATCGGAAATTATTAAAACCCGTTGGTAATAGCATGAATTTTTCTTGGTATGTTGGTAGTATTATCATGTATATATAAGTATATAATTGTGATTGTATTGTATCTAAAATTTATAATACAATATCTGACATGTCTAATATTTCGTTATTATGTTCAAAGATATAAGGAAAAATAATAATGATGAAAATCTAATATATTTTATTAATTTTTGATAATAATAATTTTGTCTTTATAATAAATAAGATATAGAATATATGTCATGAATTATGTGTGATTATAATATTTCATATTGATCAACAAATTTTGTGCTAAAATTGAAAACCAATTATACACAATAGATTATCTATAATTGGCGCATTTATTTTAATATAGTATAATTCATTATTTTTGAAAATATAATATATATAATGAATCATCATAATTGAACATTATCTATTTTTTCCTTCTTCAAAATAAAATCTTCTCAATTTATAGTTAACTTTAAAAAATTCTTTGTTGGGAAAGAAAATCTTTCATATGTAATTAACCAACTTGTAGTGGGAAAGAAGAAGAAGAAGAAGAAGAAGAAGAAGAAGAAGAAGAAGAAAGGGTTTAATTAACCCAACTTTGTGAAGAGAAAATTGCTTCTTCATCTAGGGCTTTCACTACCCGTTTTAGAATTTTCTAGGGCAAGTCCCTTCTAATAATGTCACACAAAAATTGTTTTGTTTTCATAAAAATTGCAACCTGATCTCTTCTATATTGGCACTCCCAGAATCAAAAGACAATTCTGATGTTGACCAATTGGTTCAGATGACTCAGTGATTACAGGGTTCCTTAATACAAGGACTTGATTTGGAAGAAGATGCAGAGATAGTTTACTCCCTTAACAATTTTGCTCTAGTGGGGAAGATCCTATCAGAGAGGGTGACAAAAAAAAATGTTGTTAGAAATATACTTGAACCATCATGGAACCCTTGGATGAGAGTCACCATATCAGACCTTGACGAAAATATTTTCAGTTCAAATTTAAAACCGAGGATGATGTACGGCGGGAATGGCAGGGGGTCCACGGATGGTGATGGGTAACCACCTTATCTCAAGGAAGTGGTTTGCGAATGCCCAAGTTCACGACATCCATTTCTCAGTTTTCTGACATTGGGTCTGGGTTTCCGAAGTTCCATAAATGATGCTAAACAATGCTAATTGTAGGCGAATCGAGGTTGTGCTTGGAAAACGCTTAGAATTTGATCTTCATGAAGAAGGAGCCAACTACTTTCGTTTAATAGTAGAGATTAATGTGGACCGACCTCTTCAGCCAGGCTTTCCCTTAAAACTAAAGGATGGTATGGAAAGGTGGGTAGACTTAGACCTTGTAAATGGGTCATTCGATTCGAGTATGGATCAGGTTAGATTTGAGTTGGGTCATGTTTCGGGTTAAGTGACATTTAACGTCGGTTCAGTTTAGATAGGGTGAACTTTAGTTCAGGTCGACTTCAGATCAATCGATTTTTTATCCAATAAGCTTGTCTTGCAAAAATAAGCAACTTTGTTGGAAATTTCATGTTGAATATGGTTCAATTCGGGCCAATTTGGGTCTCAGGTCCACTTCGGATCGGCCTATTTCAGATCTCACGTCAGCCATGGGTTCCAGTCATTCGGTTTAGATTTCAAGTCTTGGATCAATTTTGTGAAGTCTAGGTGGAATTTAAGTTTGAAAGGCTGTTAAAAATATCTGCTTTGGGTACAGTAAGATGGGACATGAGCTAAGGTTTTGTGGTGGTCATGTTAAACGAGAAGAATATTTAGGCATTGGATGCGAGCAGATTGCAAACAAATGAGTCCTATGTTCATAACTAGTGAGCAAAGATTAACAACCACTTGTAAGATCAATAGCTGGCTCGTCCTTGTAGTTGCCACAACAAATCAAATGAATAAAACTTTGGTGTGCTGGACTAGTAAGGGCATCTCTCAAAGCCTTTGCAAAATCCCTTTAAGGACCCTTAATGGTTTCTAAGGGAGTATAGCATTACCTAGGGAACACAATGTTCATGATCCTAGAGCTTTTGCTATGTATAGGGCAAAGAAGCCACCACATCAGGTTGTGGAGGGCAAAGAACCAGGGGTAGCAAATAGAGGTGATGGTGGATATCTAACGGTGGATCTTAGAAGAAATCAAGGGATGATGAGGCTGCAAAAGAGGGCAGCTTTCATTGAACATGGCTGGTATAGCGCTTTCTTTTAACATATGCCAAAGGCATTCTAACCATCAGAGAAAGCATATAAAGGCTAAGCACTAAAACTCTTCTTTGTTGACTCTACTATAAACGTGGCCTAGGAGGCGGCACTTATCATGCCTCTAATAGTGCCTTGAAGGCCTAGCATGGAATTGCCACGGCCTTCGAGGCCCGGTAGCTAAGACGGCTATATACTCAATTGTCTGGACTCCTAGCCCTCATCTAATCTTTATTTCTGAAACTAAGTCCTTAGTAGAGTCTTTACATACTTTCTTTGCTGATTTAGGGTACCCAAATCATATAGGTATTGGTTATGTTAGTTTGTTGAGGGGCCTTTTTTATGCTGGTAGAATGGCATTGCAATCAAAAATGGACTTTCTAATAAATTTATCATTGAATTTTATATTTGTTATGCTCCATCCTATCAACATTGTGTGTTATTTTGTATCTACGATGCTCTAGATACTAGCAAATATGATCAGTGTTGGACCAACATCAATAAACGAACTCAAAGAAATTCCCTACCTTGGATAATAAGGGGGGATTTCAATGAGCTCCTACTCCCTACTAATAAGGAGGGAGGTTCCCATGTAGGAGACATATCTAATAACTCATTGACGAGATTTACTTATATACATGGCTTGGTGGACCTGGGTTTTGTAGGTCATCGATTTACATGGAGCAATAGAAGATCTGAATCATTTATTTTTCAGGAGAGATTAGAACTCTAAAAAAACAATGCATCCTTCCATACTTATATCACTATAATTAAACAACGTGTGGCGAGCCAAATGAGAAAATTAAATAGTCTTCTCAACTCTACATTCAGCAAGTGTGGAGAAGGTCATAAGCCTTTTCTCCATACTTCTTTATTGCAGGAATGAAAAAGTATTTTTATAATTACATTGAATAATATTTTTGTAAAATATTTTAGATGTACATGTAAGTGTAGGGCAAATCCCAAAAAACTATCACTCCCTTAATTGCGAGAATTGGACGGGATCTCTATTTTTGATTGAAGTCCTCTAATTCTGAGCAGCAAATTGATGAAACGTCAAGTGTTCTCAGTCAAATCACTCCCATGAATTGGACATGATTTCCATTCTCAAATCCCTCACTATCTGCATTCTTGATTCTTCAATCGTATCTTATTTTCATTCTCTTTCTCTCATCTGAATTATCAACTAAATTGAAACACTTTAATGATTCTTCAACCAAGCTTATGCGACCATCAAGAACTAGTAGTGGTGGCCTTTCAATCTGGACTCAATCAATCGAGGTTGTTGGGTTGGGAATCATATAATTTGATTGGGTTAAATCTCCCTCAAACTATAATCCACAAGTTGTTTTACCCAATCAGGTGCGCCTCTTTCTTCACGTTTGGTGATTTAATTTTGCTCTGAAATGCTTAATCACATTCAAATGCAGTAACTTGATTTCAGATAGTTAAATGTGGACCTCTAATCTGTTAGTCTTAGCTGTTGATTAAATTGTTATGCAAACTGAATCTGATGGTCTATTTTTTATATTGATTTTCTCGGCCAATTTCACGTGTTTGTTAATTCATTGATTTGTGCTTAATATAGCAAACCTTGATGTCTATCTCAACTTGGCTAGACCTGTCAGTTAAGTTTTATATCAGATTTTGATTATAGTGATGTAGAACTGAGTAAAGATTACATGATTTATTGAGTTGGGGATGGGGGTGTTCTACTAGTATGTTCTATTTAATTTGAAGGAGATGTTGTTCAATACTATTGCCTAGTTCAGATTTGGTTTTAGCAGATGATATATAGACAAATCGGGATTAGTTAGGAGTTATTTTATTAAAATAAAGATGAATTATTGGATAAAGATTTGGTTTTGATTAACCTATTTTTGGAAGCCCTCTAGTTAACTTAAACTTTTGTTCCTTTTAGGGCTTGTGCAAACAAACACCAAACCTATTTCCCTTCCTCTAAATAACCTTTTGAATTCTAGAGCTAAGAATCAGGTTGCAAATTACAATTATCAAGAAAAATGAAGAATCTAGGGGCGTATGTTAGAACTAGATTGCAGTTGGGTTTAACTTAACTATGTAACCTTTTGTTCCTAATTTATGTCGTTTAAGGACAAAAAGTGTGGATTAATATGTGTTGTTTATAACAATCAGCAATGGTCTTGAATGAATTTCATATTCCAGCTTAAACCTATTTTCATGAGTAATAAGGTTAGTGAACATGTGTTGTAGCTAGATTGAGTTATGCATTCATGGAATAAAGGCCATACTAATGCATGTATAAGCTATTGATGTAGTAGTTTTTATTCAAAAGAACCATCTTCGTTAAAGATTGCTCATAGACCACAGTTAGCATAGACACTCAATCCGTCGTGATCTGCGTTTCTCATTGTGGATGATCCATGTAATGCAATAGTGATCCAAAAGCCTTAATGGTGTAAGTGAAGTTACAAGGATGTTACAAGTGTTATTTGAGTAAAGAGCAACTTTTCAGTGCAACAGAAGACTTAATGGTGTCAGTGAAGTTCTAGTTGTATTCCTTGTTATTTTTTGGCTACATGATCTGCTATTCAAAACTTGAAAGACTGTTGAAACTATTCATTGAGTTTCGGGTTGTGATCTCCAAAATGCAACCTTTAGGTTTATTGCATCTAATGCTTTTTCAAGCATTAGGTCTACTACCAAAAAAGTGAGGACAAATCCTATGTTCCTTTAACTAGTTCCTTAGGCCAACTTTGGCTTGGAATATTGGAGATTTAATGTTTTTATTGTTGCTCAACAAAGAAGAAAAAATGCCCTACTTTTTCTTCCTTAACGGTGACCACTTTGCTAGTCTATGCAAGAGCTCCTTTATTTAGTCAAACTTGGTTCTCACCTTCTTTAGCAAATATTCAAATCTTGAGTGAAAATACGTTTGATATCTCCTTATAAAGCCAGCTTATGTATTCAAGCAAAGACAAGATGCAAATATTTTTCCAATCATAATGAGAATAATATTAAATTTAAATTTATTAATAAATGTATTTTTCATATTTATGCTCAATTATTGAAATGAATAAAGTGCATATTCTAAGGTAACAATGAAGAGCAGATGAGGAAGAGTGACCTAAGGTATCAGCTTATACAATTGAATGATCTCGTAAAAACTTATAATCTCTAAACCCAAATCAAATTTAATACAAATTCATATTGATTTATGGAGTTAGCAAACTTAGCTTATACCATCGTAACCTTCAAAGTTTTCTAAATTTGTTATGAAAGCACATCCTAACTTCTATTAAAGGTCCCTTAACTCTGAATTGACGATTGATTTTGATTATTTTGTTAAGCTTCTTGACTTAGCAATGAGATGAATCAACAAATTAGCTAAACAATTTGACTAGGTACACTTTGTGTGATTTTCTTATAACTCTAAGTGTAATATGATCATATGTTGACTCTAATAAAGTTATTTTAGTTGTAAGCATATAAATATGGCATAATCTGGCATCTTCATATGCTTTTTCCATATAATGATAAAAAAGAATTTGACTTTCACTCAAACACTCATCACATATTTACATTTTAGGGTTACCACCTTGAATCTGACATTAAGATCAGAGTGAGAGATTCTAATAGATCTTATAGTAACCCTTAAGCTATACTCCAAAAGCCTAACATGCATGCAAAGTCATCTGAGATAGAGCTAAAGTCAAATGATCTAGATGTGGACCTTTGCTTATAGAGCCCTAACATACTCATATGATTGATTAGTTGATTAAATGATGATTAAATTGCTTATATATTAATCATGTATATATGACATTGATTATGGATGAAGACGCTAAGAGGGAATCAGACACGATATTCTTTGTATGGCTTTAATACACATGTGTTGTTATATATCTTTGATGTGAGTTTGATATGCTTTGATAAATGCTAAGCTTCGAACAGTTCATCAACCTAGATAAATTTTGCACTTCACTTAGATCAACCAAAGCTAACCTTAATTCCAGAGTCAAGTAGTAGTACTTGAACTCCATAATTCATTGTATATCTCATTTGATCATGCTCACATAGACCATAACTACACAAAAGTTAATCTAGGCAAATCTCACTTGGATTCGAGCTATCAAATGTGCGAGAGATAGGTCCCTTAGCTCATAAGAAAGAGCAAACATTAAATGAGTAAAGGACTCTAACACAAACTCAAAGTTACTTGTAATTCATAGTTAAGGAACCTTAGAAAAAGTCAGGCTGGACCTTCATAATGGCATCAGAGAACTCTGTGCATCACACCGATTATATTAGAATGCTTAAAGTGTAGAAACCTAAAAAGTTATGTGCTTTGTTAATTAATCTTGTATCAGAATAAATAATAGTTTTTACTTGTGTAGCTTTATATATAAGTTCTAGTTAAGTAAAATCTGACTAATATCCCTTGCTATACTCATAATAAATTACATGGAATATATGCTTCATTTTTATTGAACATAATTATGGTAGGCAAAATCTTAAATAGGACCATGTCATGAATCAATATCATCCTGTAAAGGTCCTGAACAGTTGCTTTGGTTCTATAGCTACGGTTGTGTGCGACAAAAATCAAAGTGGTGTAGTGTCTTGTTTGTTATGGGTTCAATTCTAGTTCCAATCATTCCATTCATATTTTGTCCTATTTTCATTTTTAGTCCTTTTTGGATACTTCGTGTCTAATTTATTGGAGACAAAAATTATAATAGTCACCTTTTACGAGAAGTAATCTCCTTTTTTTTAAACGAAAAATATATATGACCTCACATACCTTCTATTAAGTCCACTTTAACCCATTTATGAATAGGTGCTCTATTTACTAGTTTGTGCGAGCTAAAATCTAAACTAGAATGGCCTGAATGACCAGTTTTTCATGTTTTAACTAGCTAGTCATGAACTCAACTATACTTTATAGGAGGGTCAAGTGTCCAACATGTTTATTTGAGCACACATGTTGGATGGTTTTTTTTGGTGGCACCTTAGTTACTGACTTACAAACACAAGTTTGGGAATAACTGGATTCTAACTTAGAATAATTGCATCGCTAAAAGAAGGTAAATCTTAAAATCTTTGGTATGCCACATGTGTTGAACATTTAAGTTTTACTTATTTATTTGCTTACTTGGTAAGTACCTTTCAACTCCCCCCTCCTCCAAGACGACAAAAGTTGTCTTCACCTTCCTTAGCTTTTCATTCCTTAAAAAAGAATTTTCGTTGCTTGTTTAAGCGTAAAACTTATTATGAAATTTTCCTTTTTTCAATTTATTCAGTGATTTTTTTGGCTTGAATAATGTCTAAATGAATGCATATTATTAAGTTGAAGAACCATTTTCATCTTTGGCTTATTAACATGATTAAATTTATAGCTAGTTGTTTAAATTTGCTTAGTGCTTATGGCGTAGTATGATCTAAGGACATGATCTTGATGTGTTGGTCTGATCCTTCTGATTGTTTTCCCCTCTTCCTTTGATGATATGGATGAAGAAGATAATGCTTGAGCTAGGGAATGAGGGCATGATGGTGATACTTCCATGGTAGACAAAGATGTTGGATATAAAAGGCTACTAGAACCAGATGAACAGAAGCTATATCTGGGTTCAAAATTTTCAAAACTCTCTTTTCTGTTGCACTTACTCCACTTGAAATGCATGTATGGTTGGTCGATTAAATTATTTAATATGCTGCTCTAACTTTTGCTTTCTATTGTTCCCCATAGAGACCCAATCCCATCGTCATGGAGTAATTGCAAGCAATTACTTAAGGACTTAGGCCTTGAATATGACAGAATACATGTCTGTCCTAATGCTTGCATATTACACTGGGGTGAAAAGGAATGGCAAGAATCATGTGACAAGTGTGGTTTCTCACGATGGAATAATAGTAAAAAGAAATTGCCAGCTAAGGTATTACGCTATTTCCCTCTCATTCATAGACTGCTTAGGCTTTACAAATCAACAAAGATGGCTAACGATATGATTTGGCATAATAAGAATTGTATAAAGGATTGGATTTTGAGGCATCCTATAGATGCAAAGGCAAGGAAGGAATTTGATGAACAACATCTTGATTTTGCATCTGATCCTCAAAATATAAGGCGTGGGCTAGCTAGTGATGGGTCTAATCCCTTTCATGTTATGAGTAGCACACATAATACTTGGCCAGTCTTACTAATTTCATATAATTTGCCTCCCTGGCTATGCATGAAACATCCTCAATTATACTATTGATGATTATTCCCAGTGAAAAAGCCCTGGGTATAGACTTCGATGTATATCTTCAACCATTGATTAAAGAGTTAGTGCAATTATGGCACGGTGTAGATGCATATGATGCATACATAAATACAAGATTTACATTGCGGGATGCTCTTCACTCTCCTATAAATGGCTTCCCTACATATGCTAATCTATCTAGGTGAAGTACGAAGGGTCGTTTCGCATATCCATCTTGTGGGAAAGCAACTCAATCACTTTGGCTGGAAAATGGACATAAGTTCTACTATATGAATCATCGGAGATTGTTAGTAAAAGACCATCCTTTTCGATATGATAAGGATGAATTTGATGGAAATATGGAGTTTGGTGGCATTCCAGCTTCATTAACGGAGAATTAGGATCTTACAAAATTAGAGGAAACTATGTTTACATATGGGAAAGGCCAAACCAATATAGATGTTGATGAGAGGGATGAAGAGAAAATACGAAAGAAACGAACCATTTTCTTTGATCTTGAATATTGGCAGTTTAATCATCTTTGTCATAATTTGGATGAAATGCATATCGAAAAGAATATTTGTGATAATTTATTAGGAACTTTTTTGAATTTGGAAGGTAAGAGCAAGGATAACTTACAGGCCCATCAAGATCTTCAACAAATGCAGATAAGGCCTGAGCTCCACCCAGTTTTGTTACCAAATGGCAAATATCATTTACCCATAACTTTTTATAATTTGTCTATTGATAAGAAAACCTCCTTGCTAAAAGTCTTGAAGCACTTGAAGGTGCTAGATGGATACACAAGCAATATGTCTCAATGTATTAATTTGAAGGAGTGCAGTTTGTTTAATTAGAAGAGCCATAATTTCCATATTCTAATGCAAGATTTATTACCCATCGCATTGTAAGCAGTTAAGGATGACAATCTAGTAGCTTTATTGTGTGAGTTGTTTGATGTTTTTAAGGAGTTATGTGCAAAAGAGCTTAATGTTATAAATTGGATGAGTTACAAAGAAATGAGGTCCTCACGTTATGTCGTATGGAGAAAATGTTTCCACCTGGTTTTTTCACCATTATGGTGCATCTGCTTGTTCACTTGATGGAGGAAACAAATCTTGGAGGGCCTATATCTTATACATGGATGTACCCTATAGAGCGATGAGACCTTAACTTTTATGGCTTTTTATTTATGTTTTTCCCCCTAGAAATCATATATTAGTGGCAAATTGTAGGTACTTAGCACGGTTAAAAGGATATGTTCATAATCGAGCAAATCGGAGAGATCAATGGCAAAAGGATACATTGCACAAGAGTGCATAACATTTTGCTTAAGATACTTTGAAGGGATAGAAACTATCTTCAATCATCGACAAAGGAACAATGACTCTATTCCTAATAAAGAAATGTATTTATTTGACACTGGTGGACAACCTATAGGTCAGGTTGTGACGGCAGAAATGGATGAGTTGAGCCTTAAGCAAGCCCATCGATATGTGCTTCTACATGCTCATGGGATAGACTTTTATCGCAGGTTAGTAAAATTAGCTTTACAGCCTTTCATGGTAAATGTCTGAAGTTTATTGATATTCATTTAATCTGATGAAATTCATGACTTGTAGATCTTTCCTGGAGGACCGCGTTGCATTTTGTTCACAAGAGCCTAGTGATAAGCTTAAGCAAAAATGGTTCCTTGAGGACTTTCAGAGTTAGTTGCAACAAATGGTAACTTTAAAACTTTACGATGAGTGCTTTAGAAGTATAACTATATCAATTACTAACGTGGGTGCTTAATTGTTTAGGTTACTAATAGGGATGATAATAACCCATAGTCAACAGTGTTAAGAGCTGTGGCTTAGGGTCTTAACTCCATAGTCAAAAGAATGAAGGCTTTCAATATCAATTGGTATAGATTCCACACTCAAGCCCGAGATGAGACCAAGAAGACTCAAAACTATGGGGTTATGGTAGACGCTGATGGAAAACCCTATTATGGAAAGATCACTGACATCACTAAGTTGGACTACTTTTCTGAATGTAAGGTAGTTCTATTTTGATGTGATTGGGTGGATGTAAACTCAAGTCGGTGAAGAAAAGAGGACAAAAGGGGATTCACTCTCTTGAAATTCTCACATAACATATATAAAGGAAATGCCTTGAAGGATGATCCATATATTCTTTCATCGCAAGCCAATCAGGTATTTTACGTTGAAGATGAGAAAGACAAAGGCTGGGCTCATGTTGTGAGAGTGAAGCCAATAGATAGTTACCAATGATGAGCAACCATGGTAGATGAGGATGAATTGTATGCTCAATGCATACCTGCTAATATATCAAAAGAGGCTGCATTCAAAGATCCAATTAATTGGGATATTGTTGATTGTAAGAAATAGGAACAATTGTAATTTTTTTCATTATCATGTGTTGGCATTTACAGATCTTTGTACTTTATTCTTATTTTAAAAGTAACTATCATATTACTTCTAATTGACATAATAGTTCAAGCTTGCAGGGCTTCACACCCTTTAGCCACATGAACCTCATAGGTCAAGCCTGTGTGCAAATTTTAGTACATCAGATTATTATGTTCTGATTTCAATTTATACTATTTTCAAGCTTTGACTAATTACCTCATAGGCCGAGTAAGTAAAAGAGAAATATCAATACATAGGTAAGTGATTATTTTATTTACGTAGTTTCCCTTAGTAGATTATGTTTGATTTTTGTAATATGGTTTGTAGAGTTTGACATTATCACGTTAGCTATTGTCTTGGTTAATGCTTACTTTTAACCATTTTTCCTTGAATTGCGTCATAAACTAACAGGAGTTTTCCTTATAAGTTTTACAGCATTATAATCATGTTCCGATTCAGGATTACCCTAGAAAAGTACCTTAAGTCTATTCAACATGAAGATGCAGCACGTGAAGATGTGTCTTTAGATGATATGAGCACTTGATTTGGAAGAAGAAGAAGTCAAAACTATTGAAGAGAATATTTTCAAATCAAGATTTTCGATTAATATGAATTCCTCTCTTATCACCATACCTGATGATTTTAAAGATGATAAAGAGGTGTTAATCATTAGTAAATGAATCTTTAATACCCATCTAGTCATTTTACTTGCACAGTGGTTTCAGTAGCTATAGTTTATTTAGTAATATGATTATCATATTCTTTTTTATACAGATGAACATGGCAATGCTAGATAGTTTGGAGGGAGAGCAAATGTGAACATGGCATATAAATTGGTTCCTCCAAAGAGGATTATGGTACCTTTAAACAACTTGTTGCAACCAATAAGGAAAGCAGGGAGTTAATTTAATAGATTCCTTGCTAATGTTGCTAGGAGACCTAGCCTATGTGCTCTTAACTATAAGGATTGGCAGTTAGTGCCACAGTACTTTAGAGATTGGATCATAATGTTTATTAGGGTAAGCATTTATTTATTTCCAAGATGGGTGATGCATATTACCTAAATGTAACTACTTCAAATACTTACTTGAACTTTTGTTTTGGGAGGGGAAGTTTTTATTGCCATATATGGTACAAGTTAATCAGAAAGTTCTAAAGTCAGTTGGGGAAAGGGTTTGAGGTTTCAAGTATTCCTTGAGATGTAAGTATGTTGAAGAAGATACCACAAAAGACGCGCTATATAATTTGGAAAAGAGTAAGCACCCGTCTGCTGTAGGTGACCAGATGTGGGTTGGTTTAGTCGATTATTTCTTTTCGGAGAAGTTTCAGGTAAGTTAAAAAACTATTACTTTCATTATGTCTGGGTTGTCATATGTTTGGAGATGCATTGGGTGCTGTTTTTTTATGTTTGATATGCTCTGACTTTTTGTTGGTGTGTGGCTATGTGGTTGTGTTATTCTTGCTCTTTGGTCTTGGCTGTAATGGTTTTCCCCTTCAAATTGGCACTTAGTTAGCAATATGATAGATAGAGGCCTTTGTTTTGTAAATTGATTTTTCTAGCAACTTGGTGAAGCTATATGACTTGTTTTAATTCCCGAAGCATATCATTAGTTGCTAGTATCACACAAAATACAGGAATCAATAGGTCTCACCAAAAACCAAAACTACAACTTCAGGACGTGTTTGTGGTATCACACAAATTCAAGATATGCTTTCGGTGCTTTGTTAATTACGTTGCTGACCATTTGGCTTCCCTTAGAAGCATCCTCCATCCTTGTAATAATATCTTGTATGACAATATAATACTTTTTGTCATGCAGAAATGGTCTACTAATAGAAAAAGAGCAAGAAGGAAAGCAATTACACGCACACACAAGTGGCTCACAAAGTTTTGCAACCAAAAGGGATAATTTTGTAAGTCATGTATGCTTATTATGTTTATATTAAGTAAGGTGTGGCTGTTATAAGGTATAAACTCTATGGGAAGTCTAGACTCTGAATGGCCGTGTGGGCCAATCTTTTCAATAGTCAATCATTTTGCTTATTGGAGTTGCATTTTGTTTTCAGGATGAAACCCTAGAACTCCAAGTGTGTGATCGGTTGAGTTGTATTTTTTTATTTCTTTTTTTTTACTTGGCTTTATACTGTTGGTACTCCAGCCATGTGGCCTATGGAGTTGTGATCTCCGGCATGTAGCCATCGATCCTGGTGAACATATTCCTTATGTTTATGCTATTATAGGTACTTATTATAAGGCTATAAGCCTAAGTTATGATCAGTTTTTAAAGAAAACTCTGTCCGTTTATTTTCAAGATTCTAGAAATCACTAATAGCACTAGTCCTAGGAGGTAGAATGTTACACTTCATGTAGTTTGCTATGTATAGAATTCTTTGTTTTTTCCTATACATTGATTCATATGAGAAGGAGCATCAAAGAGAATCTAGTCCCTTGGAATGGTTTATGAAGACTCATCAGCATAAAGAAGGATCTTACCATGAACCGGCGACTAAGAAATTCATGGTATGTGCATTTATACATTTTTCATAATTTGCATAAAGTATGTCATTAATTAATACATACACAAGCAACATAATGATAAATGCTGGTATCTATGGCCAATAATTTATATAGGATATTGTTATTGATATTGTCAAAAGAAAGATGGGTGCTTCAGAAGTGGTATTCTCTGAAGCCACAGTACCAGTTGAGACTTTTACTTATCATAAGTTGATGGGACCTGAAAGTAGTGGGAGGATTAAAGAAGTTAGGTCTGGAGTAACCTCTAATCAACTTAACGCCAAATGTAATTGTCAAAGAGGGACTAAACCTTCAGATTCTAGCATAGTAAGTCTATTGCTAAAAGAGGTTCGATCCTTGCGCCAAGAGGTCATTTACTTGAAGTCTCAATGAACTGATGCTACGTATGTTCTATCTCAGGTCATTTTTAAACCATGGTTTTGTTACTTCTTATTGAGTTGCCATAATTAAAAATAGATAATGAATACATGTACACTTTGGATAAGGCCGATGTTAATTGCTTTACTTGGTTTATGATTAGGGTGATGATGCTGAAGAGAATCAAACGAATAACACGCCCTTAGCTGGTGAACACATAAGAGATACTCTGGCAACTATGCTACATTAGTTAAGAACAATGAGGCATATATCAAGGATGTAGGTCAAATTGAAAATTCCACTATACTAAGGAATAAGGTGGAG
Source organism: Lophocereus schottii (assembly GCA_002740545.1). Classification (NCBI taxonomy): domain Eukaryota; kingdom Viridiplantae; phylum Streptophyta; class Magnoliopsida; order Caryophyllales; family Cactaceae; genus Lophocereus; species Lophocereus schottii. Next base: position 29,075 of record NCQV01057786.1, on the reverse strand, counting down.
CTGCTCATACATCTAGGTCACCTCATGTTCTAAACTAAGTGAGTTCACTTTCTATATGCGCATAAATGTGGTCTTCTTGTACAAAATCTTTGTGTTTGGCTAATTTTTTTTTTAACACTATAATACTTGATTTTGGATGTTTGCAAGTGAGTCAGCAAAGATGAAGTGTCGGAGGCAAAGAGAACATACAGGTACAAATAAAGCAAAACAACCACTCCTTGTTTGTTTTCTTGCATTTAGCTCCATGTTGTGCCACTTGGGTAAAGATGACACTTACAATCATGACAATTATAATTATATTCTTATTGGCTATTTCATCTTACACAATCATATCATTATCTGACTAATAGTTTTATTTAGTCAAATTCACTTCAAGGAGTTAACAAGTCCTGTACAAGTCAAATCGACAAGAAACATATTAGTGTGACAAATAGGATGGAAAATTCCACAATTGACATGCCACGATCCCATGTCTTGTCAATCAAGTTAGTCTTATTTTATGCACATAAACATAACATCACAGTGTAAAAACCTTGCATAGTTGACTTTCCGTTATTGAAGTTTCTTTTCAATTTGTAATTTTTATGCAGTCAGAGGATCAAAACACATCTATAGGGGAAAATACAAATACTTCTGGTTGCTCAAAGCAACTGAACATCACTCGAAAGCTTAATTTTGACTAAAGAGAGCAGGTAAAACATTGAATAATTTTCATGTTTGCTCGATAGATACCCCAATCCAACTTGACAATCTAAAAGTGAAATACTTCTAATGCCTATTATTTGAGCAATTTATATAATTTGGTAATTATTTGACTATTGTTTTCATTCAGCTGAAATGCATATAGGGAGTTGGTAAGGGTCTTAGCTTAACTTCTATGCCTTCATCAATTTCAAGAGAACTTATGTGCTCTAGGGTAACTAATCCCTATGAAACAACACAAGTGCGTGTTTTTTTTCCCTAATATGATATTTGTTAAATTGGAATAGATTATTCAACTCATTTGGTTGGTGTTATTACTTCAAGGACAATTTTACTCATTGTAATCACTCATCATCTGAGGAGATGAATCGTTTGCCTCATAGCCTTACAAATTCGAAGAGCACTCAAGTTGAATTTGGGACTTGTACTGATGGTGCTACCCCAAATGTTGAGATTTCTGGAGATGGTTGTTGAAGGCTTGGAGGAACTACATATAATCAACAAGCATAAAATTCAATCAACAGACAAAAGAGGAAGGAAGTAGATACTTCTAATTTTCAACCAAATATCAATTTATCTAAAAAGTAAGCAAATAAGACATTGCACAATCAGGAAAATAATCGTTGAAAGATATTATAGACTCTCTACTTCCAATGTATTTTTACTTGTGTATACATGTGGTTTTCTATATTTTTCTCATTTTAAGTATCTTCACCAAGTGATTTCATTTGAATGAATCTTAAGTGTGGTCATGATAAGATAGAAAATTTAGTCAATAAGGTGATCAAGAAAAATCCAGACACAGTGAGAAGTTTCAGAAATCCAAAGAGAAAAGAGTTTGCTCACAGTTTTCTAGGCGGTATGGTATATAAATGCTTGTATATTCTTACATTTAAGGTTTGATTTGTCGCTTTCTTTGGGTTAACTAAGTCTAAAAACAAAACATCATTTATTATAGGCCTATGTTAAGGGTAAAAAGAAGGTAGACAAAGACTTACTGAGCAAGATTCTTTATAAAAAGTTGTTCGCTGCTTTTCAGCAACCTGATAAGAGTATGTTATTCATTTTCATTTAGGGTTTTATTATTAGTTAAGCTCAGTTGTGGGTTTATTCTTAGTTAAACTCAGTTGGATTCTATTATCGGTTGAACTCTGTTGGTTCTATTGTTGGTTGAATTCAATTAAGTTCTATTGTTGCTTAAACTAGTGGTTTATTATTGGTTGAACTTAGTTAGGTTCTATTATTGGTTTAACTCACTTGGATTCTATTATTGGTTGAACTCAAATAGATTCTATTATTAGTTGAACTCAAATAGATTCTATTATTAGTTGAACTCAGTTGGTTTTATTGTTGGTTGAATTCAATTGAGTTCTATTGTTGGTTGAACAAGTGGTTTTATTGTTGGTTGAACTAAGTTGGCTTCTATTGTTGGTTTAACTCACTTGGATTTTATTATTAGTTGAACTCAGTTGC
>NCQV01057786.1:7462-22724 GCA_002740545.1 Lophocereus schottii | reverse complement strand
GCTACTGTTTTTTTATGTGGCAATCCCCCCCAATCACATACACAACCCTCATTCTCTTTCTTCATGTCACATTTCATAGCCTCTCTCTATCTCTCTTTCTTCCCTATAACATTCACCCTTAGTCTCCTCCTTTGATCACTGCCACCACCGTGCCACCACTGCGCTACTCCAGCTAGCCACTGAGCCACCCAAGCCTCCTTCGTCCTTCCTTGGTTTGGGTAAGAAGTTTACGATTTTTGGTTATATGAGTTAGAAATTTTTAGACTCATAAAGAACTAATTTTTCTAGCAAGTTTATTCGTTTCTAGACTCTAAATACTTCTTTTTCATGTTTGTATTATGATTCTTAGACTTTACGAGTTATTGAAAGAATTCATTCAAGCCTTTTGGGTCCACTCTGTCTTTAAGGTAAACCTGACTTTTTCCTTGAAAAATATCTTGAAAGGGGCTTTAATAGGTTTTATTGATTATAATGTTAGGATGGATGCTTAGGAATGATTTTAGAGTCATTTTGGTGATTTTACTTAAGTGGATGGCACGATTTTATGCATGAATTATAGGGTTAGTTGAGCATAAAAATTGCATCTGCAATGGCCTAACTCTGTGGAATAAACTCCCTTTATCCACCACGCAAAATCGTTAAAAAATTTAGGAATGTATATCTATGAGTCTAGTTTTTAGAAATTTTGAATCATTAATTTTGGGCTTAAAACAGGTGAGAAATAAATTTTCGCCCGAAACTGTGCAATTCTAACCTGAAACAAGTGGGTCGAAAGATGTTAATTTTGAGGCAATTGTTGTGGTTTCTTATGAATGCTCATAAAACAAAAGTTGTATTAGACAAACAGATCTTTTCAAATTAGATTTAATCATCTCAATATAAGTTTTCTAGATTAAATTATGGTCTTTGCACATTAGGTCAGAAAACTAACCTGAAATTGTTTCCGAATCCTAATGGTTTCAATTTCAATAATTGATTTATTTGAGTATATGAGTTTTTACAAATTTTTTGGATTCTTAAAATTCTGTAACTAGAGTATCAATCATATTAATATGGTTTAGTAGCTTGATTGACTTTTAGGATTGAAAAAATTGCGTTGGAATGTAAGGACTCGCTTAAGCTAGTCTATGTTGTAACTTCCTACTTTATTGTTGAGGCTCGATACCTTAGGTTCAAGCACAATCTAGGTTTCTTGACACTTCTTTGAGACAGTTTCTATGCCCTAACTCTCCTTGGTTGCTCTTTTAAAATGGTTTTGGATGTTTTTGAATTGTTATGTGATGTTGTATGCCAAGGGGACCTCATGTGTAAATCGTGAACTACGATATATGGTTTTGTGATTTTTTGAATGTGTACTGTGGTGTTGTGATTGAATGTTTACACCTAAGCAGTTCATGTCTTAAAAGTGATTTGCCAAGTTAATTGAAGTTTTGGTTGAGATGGGATGGGCTTACTGGGAGCCAAATGAACATATTCATAAGATATTAAATCGTAAAGTGAAAGATTAAGGCGAGTTTGCAGGAGGATGTTTCTTGAGATCAAGGTGGGTCTTCCCTGATATAGAGACAAGTTGGTCTCCCTGGGTTAGTACATGCAGTTTTCGGGTACATACCTTTGTAAGTGGACGTACGCTGAGATTCTCTTCAGTAACCCATGAAGTTGGTTAGTGGAAGGCCATGAGACCCTTTGGTGGGTTGCTCACCAATGAATTGACTCGGTTGTTTTAATAATGGTTGATGTTTGATGTTTAAAGATCTTAAACTGGTCAGGAATCATTTGCGAACTGTTGGAATATTTCTCTCTCACCCATAAATATTTGAAATGAATTCAAGTAGATGTTTTGCGGTTAGGGGTAGACATTATTGAGTTCCGCCTTATTGTTTGAAATGTCTTGATTTCAGGTGATAATGTGTTACATAGGAATGGGATATTAGCACGGCTTCTTAGGAGATTTCTTTTAGTTAAACCTTGCTTAGTTTAATACCTGTTGGACTTGTAGCTGATTGTTTGACCATTAGGTTGTTATCCGCTGCATTAAATAGGTTAACAATTAGTAATAAAATGAATTACAATTTTAGCATGCCACATTGATTGCCTATAAACTGTTGACACTTGAAATTTTAAAAGTTAACACATCTTGAAACAACCAATTCAACTGAGCGTCCTTTCCAAAGAACTTTGATGCATTTAGTAACTCTATTAAAATGACAAATAACTTGGTAGAATAAAAAATTGCTTGAATTATTTAATTACCAGCTTAAATGCTAATTTAATTATGGCTTTTGATGAAGCCATCAAATCGAAATAATACCGTTGTTGCTCTTTTAGGTTAACCATAACCAATATTCAATGATTTCTATTTCCATCCAGCAAGGAAATATAAACCTAAATTCACATATAAAATAGTAACACTAACTCATTTATATATACAAAAAATAACATTTATGGATTAGTTATGTGTTTACATACGTACCTGCTCAACTTGATTACTATCATCGGGAAGATAGGGTTCCATTACATTGTAATGTAAAGAGCACAAATGCCCCTCTTTGATGAGGATTTCTCACATCTGTCGTCAATAAAAGACAGTCACTTGCAAAGATAATTTCACATTTTTTGAAAACATTAAAAAGGCCTTATTAAGAAATACTTTGTTGAAGTAATAGTAGAGTTTGTTATCTAAAGCATGCTCCTTTTGCGTCCCTAGGTATGAGTCGTATAAGTATGCGTTGATACCCTATTGAATCAATAAATTGCATTATTATTTTTGAGATAATATACTTACTTGTGCACAATCATGAAATAAAAATTTTTCACATGTGCATACCCAATTTGATATCTATTTATTGAGGAAAAACATTGCAGTTGATATACGCTGAAAGTTGACTCTTTAAAGAACCATGATAAGCATCCTTACTTGTATCTTTCCAACTAACATTTTGTCACAAATTCTCAGTTCCTCGAAAGTCAAAAATTGCAAATAATTTTCATACTTCTCATCAACACCATGTGCAACTTCATCTAAATTTTATAAAATCTCTTGGATATCATCTAACTCTACAAACTATAAAGAAAAGGGAAAGAAATATAATAGCCAAATTGAAAAGGTAAAAGTCTTCACGTGCAATAATAAAAAAACGTACCTGATGCGTTCCATCCTATTTGTTCGCTTTATTATTGTGAACAATACTTTTCGAGACACTCTTGTCATTCAAATCAGCAGAATTCAAAACCTATACAAGATAAAATATGTTAAGATGACAATAACTTAGAATTTTCATTACATGATTCTAAATATGGAGAAAAAGAAATTTACTATTAATGATGTGCCATTGTGTGTTCATTCCATAATGACAAGTCCCTCTCTTTATTCAGCATCAAATTAGCCTCACCCAAATCTTCCCAAACATTGCTTGGTTAGGATCCACAATGAGATAAATCTTGCAATTTCACTATGTTGTCTTTCCTTATTGTGTGACGTTCTTCCTTATCAACTTATCAATTGCTGACTTTACCCACATCTTTTGAAGCGATTACCCCAAATTTAGCCAATTGTGTTTATGGCTGGACTGTTTTCTTATCTTGTGAATGGACTGCTTGTGTATCTTTTGTGTGCAAAGTTCCTTCTTTTCACTATATACATAGAAATAGGGTTATCTCTAAGTGTGACTAACCCATTGCGAATGCAAGGTTTACTAAAGTACATGTCAACGAATGCCTCGTGAATCTCCATTTCGATAATTGTTGAGTTTTGATTGTATTTGGTATTAAGGTCTAGTTTTCTCTTAACTTTTGCATTACTAAGTTGCCCTAAATCTTGACTACAAGCTTGCATAAATGGTGAATTGGAGGGTTATTTCAATATTTTTTGGACACATCTTTTGTTTGCATTGTGTTAGGAGTGGCAAATGGAATATCAAATTTCTCTTCTAAGTTATCCTCTTTTTCGTTCTGCTGATTAAAATAATTCATACTCATTCAATGCAAGGTGGATACCACGTTTTTAATAGTGTCATGCTAGATAAAAGCCATGTTTTAAAAGTATCAAGTTCAATACATATTTTTTAAATTTTTTTGTACAATTACATGGATGCTTGGAATTTTCAATCAAAATCCTCTCATTACTCTACAAGGAAAAAAACATAAACTTAACTAGATAAATTCCATTTTAGACCTGAAGGTTACAATAAATAATTTTCTGAATCCCAACTTCAGAAATGATTTGTCAGTCCATCCAACTTTGGGGCAAATAATTTCTAAGACCAAACTTGATCAAACTAACTTTTTAAATTACATGTAGTACCCAAAGTTTTTGAACTTTGCATTTTTAACCCCAATCCTTATAAACATACTTTTGAAATTTTTAATTTTGTGCTTGTGATATTGTTCTCATAAGTACTACTCGAAGTCCTCCTTCATTTCGTATCAGAGCCACATGACTAAAAATAATTAAGATAATTAAGTTAATTAATAGTTGATTAAGTTAATTAATTATGTTCAATGCTTGAATTATCATATACTTGTCCTACTCATAATTATTCACGTATTTTGTACTCACCAGAGGCAAGCACTTTAGTAGCATCGCAATTAACTATATCACTAATATAGTTTTAAAATTAAAAGTTGAATTAGTAAAATTTAAGACTGATGTTAAGGATATTAAGAAGCAATTATGTTTAGTCTATCTTTCTTTAATTAACAGAATTAGACATAGTGAAAAACCTTATCTAAGTGTTAGTACTTCATTTTAGCATAAATATCCTTCCAAAACCCAAAAAAAGAAATCCATTTTCTTTGTATCATATAAAAATCCAAAAAGTAGCAAGAGAAAAATTAACCAAAAAACCAACTGAAAAATCATATGATGAGGAGGAGAAAGAAGAGGAGGATGGAGTATAAGTAGTATAATCTTGAGGAATTATACAATATGTTTGATAAAGAACAAAATTTAGAAGAATTAAGCAAAATCATGGGCAAAATAGTTGAAAAACAAGATATATTATCTATAAAAATGAAGAAATAAATAATGTCTAGTTAGAAGAAGATATATATCAGCAGATAAACCTAATTAAACTAGAGAATCTTAAGGTTGTTTCTCTAGAAGAAATTAGGAAGAGAATAGATTAAAAAATGGTAAATGGTACTGGACGATGAAATTAATTATATTGAAGAAGAATTTAACATGGATGAAACCGAGTCCAATCTGATTAATAATGTTGTTTCCAACCTAAAGAATTGGTGAGCCTTCTAGAAGAAATACCCATTTATGAGACCTAGGTACGTTCTACCATGATGTACAACTAACTTTTCCTTTGGATTATCCCGAGCAAAGCTTGTTTGAAGAAATTGGCATTACCCCAAATAGCCAAATGGTATACAACTTAAATATCGACGGAGCTCATAATAGAGAAGAAATATTTAATCATTGGAAAAGAGGTATGAATAGTGTCGTCAACTTGAATATTATATGGAATGCCGGAAATTTCAGAAACTATATCGAACATAGTTTTTCTGAATTGTAACTGACTAGTATGACTCACTAGATGAGGAAGGTAAAAATATATTAAAATGATAGAAATACTAGTGGCAATGTTTAAACATTCATTTAAGGAAATCAAACCTTAATTTATCAGAGCTAAACTTGATTCCAAAAAAAAAAAAAAAAAACTAGAAAATGGCAAAGAAAGATTAACAGCATAGAGTTATTGGATATGACATATTTGGAGAATTGTATTGCTGAATTTAGTCAATATTGTTACAAAATTGGGCATAATGAAATCAATCTTGGTATATTTTATGATAAAATACCATATCCAATCAATTATATAATCAATGAAAAATACGCTACATGGCTTGAAAAGTAAATGTCATTGGTATCCTTGATACAAGAATCTCTTATCCAAGAAAATGGGTCAATTATCAGTGTCTTGTCTAAAAACAAAAGAACATGAAGAAATAATTTTTGGCCTATTGGGATAATCCTCACCAACGAGGAAAAGTACTTACGTGGAGAAGAAAAATAAAATTGTATAAGAAAGAAAGCTTTAATGGGCAAAGGGGAGAGAAATATAAAAGAAAATATTACAACAAATCAACTCTTAAAAACGAAGATTTTTTAGAAAAGTTCTCTATTATCCTGCTGAGAAAAACAACTATAAATGTTGGGCATGCGGAGAAGTAGGACATTATGCAAACGAATCTAAAAATGGAAAGAACAAGAAACTTATAAAAACTTTGGGTAGTCTTGATTACTTTGAGCTTAGCGAGGAAGAAGCACTAGATATAGCTCTGAAAAACAACAAGAGAATTGTTGAGATTGTACTGGAGAATGAATATGAAGAAAGTGATTACGAAGAAACTAGTCACATGATGAAAATTAACTCAATTAGTTTTAGTAATCTTCAAGGAGAAGAACTTATTGTAGATAATGATAAGAAGCAGACAAAGGAGATTAAGTTCTTCTCATAATTTAGAAAGACATGATCTAAAAAAATTTCATCTTTCAATCAAAAAGTAAGTACGTATGTGAAATGATGGAAAGAGATCTAGAAATAAAAAAAACTATGAGTATGATGTAACAGAAGCTAATATCATTAATTGGGAAAATATCCATAAACATAACAAAGATAAAAAGTATAGGCATATCAATGTTAGATGTGCCCAAGCACAAATTACTCCATTATAGTCTTATCGCAAAGAAATTGATCTTTACGCTCTACTCTTGACATCAAACATACAAATTTAATAATCAAATTATCATAGGAATTAAGACCAACTTATGTAATGGATTAGTAAGATTCAATTGCCGGCTCAGATGTTATGTAAGTCTAAAAGATGAATTTGCCAAAAACTTCCTATATCTTAAGATAAAAATAGTGGGGATGGACATAAAAAGAGAAGGACACCCACTAAGGATATTTTGCAAAATAATCTACAAACTAGATAATACGATAGATCCAAAGACTAAGATAATAATGATAGAGGCAGAAAAATTGAAAAGTCTTACACCAATGCCAAAAAAATTCCAAGGATAAAATCCAATCCTCAGAAAATAAAAATTAATATGTCTTGGATATCTAGCTTTGCCAATCCCACAAAAATCAATAAGAAAAATATAATAAAAATCAATAAGAATGATAAAATTACCATTAATTAAACCCCAATTATTTAGAAGCATGCGTGCAAAATTAGAATGGGGAAAAGGATCTTTGACAGCTAAAGAAGAGATATTAAAGAAGATGATACAATTATTATGACCAGTGAAGTGAGTAGAATGAGTTTTGAACAACAAGACATAATATAGATCAAAGTATGAGTCTAGATAGGGAAGTCATTGGGTATAAAACGAGAACTATTAGTGAGCCAATCTATGATGATGAATTAGTTAAAAATATGACTATGAAAATATGTCACTGATACAAATGCTAACATTATCTACATCTCAATAAATGTATGTTCAGAGGGATATAATACATATGAATTATGTGCCTATATCGATAGTGGCTGTTATGTCTGGTTTGGAAAAAGATCATTATTTTGAGAATTTATGTGGGAAAAAGTCAAGACTCCTTTATAAGTAAGGATAGCTGATAATAGCATTATGGGCCACAACAAAGCCATAAAAAGGGTTAGCTATAGAAATTGGANNACTCAAATGCATTATCCCAATTCTTTTCAACAGAGTTTAAGGTTCCTCTTGGTTCTCAAAAATGAATTGCAACAGCGGATATTGATAGACAAACATGGATGAAGAAAGCATCCCTTTAACTTCTTTTATTGTCCCTTAGGACATTATGAGTGGATAGCATTGTCGTTTGGTCATAAAAATGCACCCCAAATATTTCAAAGAAGAATGAATAACATTTTCAAAAATTTTAATCACTGCTGTCTAGTTTACATTGATGACATCCTTGTCTTTTCCGACACTGTAGAACAGCACCAAGATGATGTATTAGCCGTCACCCAAAGATGCATTGATCATGATATTGCTATTGGTGAGAATAAATGCATTTATGCTGAATAGGAAATTAAGTTTTAAGGTCTAGAGATAAAAGTTAGACAAATCATCCTACAAAAATATATCTTAGAAAAAATAGAAACTTTTCCTGAAAATATTGAAGGTAAGAAGTAATTAGAAAGGTTTCTTTGATGTCTTACCTATGCTTCAGGTTTCATTAAAGATCTAGCAAAATTGAGAAAACTATTGTAGAAGAAACTCAAGGAAGACGTAAATTGGACACACACCCCCTAATGATTCAAAGATTGTTCAGAACTTCAAAACGATGCATAAAAATTTTCTTGTTCTTAATTTACTTAATGAAGGAGATGATTTAATTCTCAAGACAGATGTCAGCCATGAACACTAGAGTAAAGTACTCAAAATCAAAAAAAGAGAAAAACAATGCAAATATTATAGTGGAAGTTTTAATAAAGTATAACACAACTATCGCACAATAGAAAAAGGAATCATTGCAGTTATAAGGGGAATTGAAAAGTTTTTAATCTTTTTAGCCTCAAATTCTTTTCTTGTTCGAACTGATTGCAAAGACATGCTTTGTTTTGTGGAAAAAATATATATATATATCAAATATGCAAGCGCAAGGAAGACTCAGGTGTTAGCAATTATGTCTTAACAAATTTTCTTTATCTATTAAACAGATACAGAGATCGAAGAAGGTTTTAGCAGATAGTTTGACTTGAGAACTCATCAATGATGATCATTAAAGCAAAAATTCCTATCGAAAAGGGAGGAAATCTAAAATGAGATGCTATTACTGCTAGAATGGGTTTCCCCCTTCTAGTAGAATCCTTATAGATATTTTGGAATACCATATGAACAGTAGATCGCACTTTGGATTGTTGTCTTTTGCCTATCTAATAGTACCAAGATTTAATCTTTTAGAGCTGCAAATGAATTATCTAAGGTGTCTTTATGATATTGATGAAAAAATAAGTTCTATGTTCAGGAAAAATGATTCAACGACTGGTATATAGCCTGCGTCAACTATTGTCATAATTATTCTTATGATATTCAGGAGTCATGAGCACTATGATTTTCTTCCCTGATAGATCTGGAGTTAGTGGTGTTAGATTCCTAGCAATCTCTTCAGATGACCGCCATCATAAAAGCCTTGGAAGATGAAATGGTAGCTTATCTCAAGGAAATCCCAGATCTAAAGTACCCATTCTTCTCAAGACTAACTAAGTTGTAACCGCGCATGTTTAAAAGGATCTACTGGATTCTCATATCTCTTGATGGCCCAATAAAAAATTTCATACAATAGAAGCCTGTATATCGAGGTACATTGCACAGTGTTTGAGTATGAAAATGAAAAAACCAAACCAACCCATTATCTTGTTCAATTAGTTGATTTAGTTTATCTTAATGGTCAACGACAAGAATAGTTTCCAAAATGACAAGAACTAGTTAGTGATTATACTTTAGAAGAGCTATAGGTTTGTACAATATTTATCATCAAATGTAGGCATTAATCGAATAATGAAAAATATTAATGTATTGCGAAAACACTACTTTCATCTATCATAACGATCTCAGGATTCTCAGCAAATATATGAAGGTAGAAGGAGCTACTTCAGAAGATATCTTTTATTATCTCTTTGATGTTGTAACTGAAAAATTATTATCAGAAAAAGGAAAGAAATGTCTTCATGAATTATTTGAAAGATGAGATCCAAAGCTTCTTCAATTTGATGAAGATTTTGATGATTATCTGGATAATGATAGATTGAAAGACCATTATTAGAGATGAAGCCTTGTAGAATCTTAATATGGATGACTAGTCTTATCAACATTAAGTGCTCTGAAAAGTTCTTGCACCATTATTATGTTTTGTCTAATGTTAAAGTCAGTAAAATAATACAGTCTACTATAGTCATGTAAGGGCAGCTGTAGTTATGTGAAAATATTAGTGTGTACGATACCCACTAGGGCATCCTATGTACTCAATCTCCTCTATAAAAGGAGAGGTTAAGTGCTGAGAAGGAATATGGTCAAATGGCCATACTTGAACAAAAGAGAATTAGGTATCTACATTTCTCTATGAGTAAGCATATATAATAATCTTAGTTGTTTAGGTCCCTCTTTAAATCGTTCTATTGTAATATGTCCACTTTCAAGTTTTCAATAAAAGAAGCTTCCTAGTAAGGAACGTTACTCAATCGAACTTTATGTCTTAGATATTATGATTTTTTGATTATCTTTAAAAATATAAAAACTTGATTAGTGACTACCATCCGAGGTAAGAAACAAAACGGATCTTTGTTGTGCCTGATCTAAAGAAGGTGAGGTTGATATTAGCAATCTCTGCAAACTACAAGTTAGATAAACGCTAGAGTCCAATGTCGAATAAGTTCAGGTAATGATCGAAACTCTCTAATTAAGCTTTAATTATTTTGCTAAGTATGGTGAGCCTCTAATCATAGAAAATGTAATATTTATAATATAAGTAGTAGATTATGATAAGTAGTACAAGTACAGGCATTATGATAATTAGTACAAGTTCAGACATTAATGTAAACTTAGTTTTACAAAAAAAAAAGTTAAAAAATTTGAGTATTTATATTTTAAACCCTATTCGGGCCAAAAATAGAAAATTCATAAAGTTTTGGATCAAAAACAAAAATTTCATAAAGTTTTGGGTCATAAAAATAAACATTTATCACCAAGAAATCATTTAACCCAAAGAGTTGTACCATGAAATGTATTTATACTAAACTAAGGAGTCCCAAAAATATTTTTCCAAAATGTGAGGTTAGTAAATAATTACACCAAATCTCAGGGGACCGAAAATAAATTTTTTTCAACTTAACCAAAGAATACCACTAACAAATTTCAATCAAAGACATGATTTTTATAATAATCCACATCAATTCACTCAAAAATGAATAAATTATATAAATTCTTATGACTAAAACCATACTTGATTTCAATTGAATTTGAAATGTCAGCATTTAACATTGCATATCACGTTGAGATACCGAATTAATAAAATAAATAAAAATTATCATAATTGAAATTAAAATACTATAACTCACCTCACCAGCCTTTTTTTTCCATCATGATCACTAAAGCTCTGCATTGAAGAATCCATATTGCAAGATCTGTTGGAGTTTATACCCATGATGTACTAACTTCTAGAAAATAAAAATAAAATATTTATGTAATGTTTGGTTAGATGCAAACAACGTCATAATGTAACACAAGTTTGTAATTGTATTTCCATTACCTTATTTGGTTATATGAGAGTATTACAACAAAAGAATTATCTTGTAATTATGATTACCACAAACTTGGTAATCATGATTGCGCTATAAAGTTGATTGCATTACATTGTCATATCATCACATTCAACCAAGCATCACATTAGGGTGTCGCATATTGACAATGTGTTAATTAAAAAAAAAGGCAATAGTCAAACTTATTACTGGCTAATTCAGCCTAATTCAGCATAATTTAGTACAATTTAGCAATTCAGAATAATTCAACTCAATTCAGCATAATTAGTGCAATTCAACACAATTCAATATAATTTAATATAATTTAGCATAATTCAGCACAATTCAGCACGATTCAATACAATTTAGCACTGTTAAATACTTGTTGAAAATACCTAATTATATTTTGTTTAACTATTTAGCATGTTTCAGTATGATTCAACATGTTTCAGCAATAAGCACAAATAAGTACTTCTCATAGTATTTATTCCCCTTACATTCAAGAAATATATATTATTTATTTTTCAAATAAAGAAAAAAATTGTAACAAAAAATTTAAATTATAAACATAAATACATCTATCATTAAAAGTTAAACTTATTCATAACTTGTTAATAGAAATAAATATAAAAATTTGAAATACTACTCAAAACTCATAAGTCTAAATAATAGAACACTCACCAATTATTAATTTTAGCAATAAGCACCAATAAGCGCAGGGAAGATATGACAAGTCCTTAACCACTGTGTTGTACAACTTCTTATCGCCTATTCCACCACATTTAATATAATTAATTCAATAGAAATTATAAACCAAAAGAAAACCCAAATGGAACCTTTAATGCGTTTCCAACCCTAGCGCCGCCTGCCAACATTGGCTATAACAGCGAAATCTACTGAGCGTGTTTAGCTGAAAAATTTTCCCGACACTTGCCAATGTCGGAGAGATACTAAACAGCGAGTCTTGTCGATAGCCGCCCTGAGAGCTTGTCATCGAAGAGACGCATGCAAAAGAGCAAGTGTTGCCCGGAGACTTCCCGCCTGATTTTTGCCCCTCGATTTGACCATGTCGCGTGGAATTTTTAAAATGGGCAAAGAAAAATTTGAATGCTAGCCCGAAAATTTGAAGGATAATAGTGTGACAGATTAAATTCCAAACAAGTCTATAAAAATAATTTTTCCTGCAAAGTTATAAATGTTGTATGATTTTTATATTACATTTCTGTTCATTTGAAAATTAAAAAAAAAGCAATGGTTTAAATTATGATATAACAAATATAAGAGCTAAATTTACCTAATTATAATAGTTGTTGTACAATAACAACCACTATAAACATATTAATATATATAGATATAGATTGAGATTGAGATCCGGCATTGAATAGTGCATCACATATGTTAGAGCAAATGCAACAGATGGCTCCCAAGCTAATTTTGACATACGAGCAGCTGAATATGGCTCGAATGCTGTGTACTAGACACGATGCATGGGCAGCTCACGGCCTTGGCTGTGAGCGGTAAGCCGCTCGATCCTTATTTTCCTTTGCTTTGCTCGAATTCTCCTTTAATTTTTCTATTTGATTGAACCCTGAATTTTGTTTTTCTGGTTGAAGAAAACTCTCACATCCGAGATGGCGATGACATGAGGAGGAGAGGAGGATGAAAGACATGAGAAGAGGAAGAGGAAGAGGAAGAGAAAATGCCTCCAAAAAGGAAGCATATGCGGACTTCAATTATTTTTTAATGATACGTTCAGAACTTAGTATTATTCTTTTATTTTGTTACCATAAATTCGTTGTGCACTTTTGGACCAAAGAAATTAATTATTCAATTTTCAAAAATTTTAAAATTATTTTTTCACAACTTATTTGCACAAATAGTTATACAAAAATATAAGATTAATATTAATTAAATATATTTAATAGTGGGCTCCATGAGTATTATTATATGTGGTGGGCAAAAATTATGAAACTCGCATTATATAAGAAAAAGCTTGAGAGTTAAAAAATTAGCTGATAGAATAATGTGGAAGAGGTTGTGAGCCAAAATTTTGGCTCACAATGCACATGCCCTAACATCCTCTACCTATTTCCTTTCCCCCTTCGTTTTCACCCCTAATGTCACTTTAATGGCTTCCGAGGACAACCACTGTGTTTGGATATTAGAGCGGGAGCGGAGAGGGGGTTAATGAAGGGTAGGGAAATGGAGGGGAAGGGAAGGAGGGGAAGAAAAATATATTTATCTTATTTTGATTTAAAGTAGAGGAGAAGGGAGGTTAACTATATGTGTCATGTTTGGATTAAAAAAGGGAGGGGATGGAAGTTATTATTAGTATTATTAGTATTGTCGTTATTATTACTGTCACTACTAGTACTACTGTTACTTGTATTATCACTAAAAATTAAAATATGAAAACATCTAATAACTTTAATTTGATATAATTATCTCATTCCTCTTAACCCCCTTTATCACAACCAAAAAAATGTTAAATCTTTATTTTACAATTTTTTTGGATGCTTGTAAGAATGTAAGGTGCTAATCAAAGTAAAATAATATCAATAAATGTAATATAAACCCCAAAATAAAATAGCAAAATAGCCAAAATCAAGGTAATACTAAAGGTATTAATGTCTAGATAATGTGCTCATATTGATGACCATAATACTATGTCATCCAACTTATTTTGTTACACCAAAAGAGTGCCTAATTTTGCATAGTTACGAATTTCAACAAAAAATACTTAATCTAATCATTTGGATCAAACACATCAGGCAACATCTAATGCAAGAGATCCTTGTGATTCTCAGCTGGGCATCCAAGTAAAGCTTGCAACATGTTAGGATTCTTCACAAAAAAAAGATATGCGCTACCTATAGTTGCACCTTAAATACGCAATTTGCCTAACAATTTCCAAATCCCAGATTTTGAATCTCTGATATTGGCTTTTCATTCAATTTTCTTATCTCAGAAGTACATATCTTAATATCATTGGCGACATTATCTAACCTGTTCTTTATCATTAAAACCTCATCCTCTTTGGAGAATTTGTTTTTGCCTTTCATCCTTTTAGATAAAGATTCTCCTTCAGAATTTTCTTCATCTCGCAAATGAGTCCCTTCATCATGTCCAACATTGGCATAGTTATCTATGTTCTTACGTATAATTTCATCTTGAGATACAAGATAGTTAATCTCATCAATAGTATGAACAATTGGCTCATTACATAGCCACTCTCTCATTTCAATATCCATTTCAACTCCACTTCCATTTGCGCTTCCTTGTCCATAAAGTTTAACCAATTTTTCCAATTATGAAATGTCTTCCCTCATAGATCAGCAACAAATGGTTTATTTAAACAATTGTAGAAAAAAAAATACACATGAGTATAGTAATATTTAACTCTCCATCAATATAATGACAATTAAATGATGAAAAATAAATTCAAAATTAACTAAAAAAGGAATATACCTTAATTAACTCTTTCCAAACTTCATCCTCAACTTCCCAAGTACAAGTGCGAGAGTTAAAGGATAACCTGCTCAATCCTCCATTGAAAACATCATAAATTGGTCCAAATGTAGTTTTAATGTGCTTCCATTGATTCTTCATTTTCTCTTTGTTGAACACTTTGTAGGGAACATTTATGTTATTTCTATGACAATATTCCTATAAGCATATGATGTAAAATTATTATTTATCCTATTTTCCATTCCTTGTTGATGTAAAAATGCTTGTAAGGGCATTGTTCATAACAGTTGACCATGTTAGCATATTATCAGACTTTGCAGTAGTATCAGAATGAGTTAAAGCAGATGCAGAGGTTGTATTCTTTCTTTTTGTCATGCTTAAATCATAAAAACAAAATAAATGAATACCAAAATCTCAACATTAAAACTCTATGTGTGTGTGTGTGTGTGTGTGTGTGTGTGTGTGTAATGGAAACAAAGAAGTTTATGTAAATGACAAAAGTCAATATAAATATCCCTAATCATCAAAAAGTTCACAAAAATATCTGCATTAATTAAGA